>AFQZ01000115.1:0-81321 GCA_000222935.2 Aciculosporium take MAFF-241224
ACTGCTGTGGGATAGTATTAGATATAATTAGGCGTGCCTTCTTATATCTAGCTATACCTCACAATATACTCCTTAGCTTAGCTAACTATGCCTTTAGGTAGGAAATAATACTAAAGAGCTTCTTATTATAAATTATATAATTCTATTATATAGCTATTAGCTATACTAAGTAGTATGCTACTAGCCTTTATACTCCCTTTAAATTACATTAGAAAAGGCATCTGCCTATAGCCTTATTAGAGAAGTTAGCCTTTACTTATATCTTTAAGTTAAAATTCTATTATATAAGAATTAGGGATAAAATAAAGGCGGCTTTAAGCGCTTAAAATGCCTTTTTACATTCTAGGGACTAGTAGAACCTAGTAGCCTTCTTAGTAAGGTTGGTTAGAGGGCCTATAAGGTTTAAAAAGTTATTAATAAACTCCTAATAAAAATTCATAAAGCCTAAAAAGCTTTATACCCTATAAACTATTTAAGGGGACTTCTAATTCTAAATAGCTGTAATTTTCTTTAAATTAGGGCAGATAGCCTTTCTAGCTTTTATAATAAAACCTAGGTACTTTACCTCTATAACTATAAACATATACTTATTAATATTTAAGTACAGCCTAGTGTATTTTAGTTATTATAAAACCTCCTGTACTTTTGCTATATAGTCTTTCTTAGAGCCCCTAGTATAAATAAGGATATTATCTAGATAGGCTATTATAAAGTCTCCTAATATGTTCCCTAAGGCATTATTAATATATTATTAAAAAGTAGTAGGCACCCCTACTAAACTAAAAGGGCAAACCAGCTACTTAAAAAGTCTAAATTACATTTAAAACGCTATTAACTGCTTATTCCCTTTAGCAACCTATAGCTTATAAAAAGCTATATAAATATTAAGCTTAGTAAAGTATCTTACTCTAGCTAGAGAGTAAAGGGTCTCTTTAATTAAAAAAAGGAAGTACTTATCCTAGGCTATAACTTTATTTAACGCCTAATAGTCCATATAAAATTACTAACCCCCTCCTGCCTTCTTAATAAGTAAAACTAAAGCCCTAGCTAATAAAAAGCTAGCTTATATCTAATCTTTATTTATAAGATCTATAATTTACTTTTATATCTCTAAGAGCTGCTCCTAAGGCATATTATATAAGGGAGCCTAAGGAAGCTTAGGGTCTATACTATTAGGGTTTTTTTGTAAATAAATATAATAGTCCGCGGTCCCTCTGTATAATAGCAATATATTTGCCTTTTCCTTATTATTATTATTTATGTACGCTAGGTAGCTAGAGCTACTAACTAGTTCATCAACTAACTTCTTAATATAGGAAAAACCCTAAGATAGGAGAGAAAACCTATATTCTTCTATATAGCTCCTGCTAAGCCTTTAATATAAAGTCTTTATTATTTTTAACTATTAATATAAGATATCTACTAGTTCCCCCAGAACTGCAGATAATAACAAAAGTATGGTTGTGCTTTATATAAAAGGTTAGTATATTAGTAAAAACCCCTTATAAGCACCTTCCCTCCTAATCCGGCTCTTTCTTCTTTATTCTGTTATTTCTATTACCTTTAGTCCCTTTCTTAGCCTTAACATTATATATCTGCTATACCTTATAAAGCTCCTCCGCTAACCTATACTGCTAAAGTCGCCTAGTTAAGAGCACTTACTTTGTAATATTTAGTGCTAGCTTTTTATTATTAAGCGCTGCCCTAAGTTCCTGTAGGTCTCTTATTATAGGCACTGCTAGGATTAGCCTTAGATAGTTATATTCTAGGTATAATAGGATAAGGTAGTAAATATCCTTATTTCCTCCCTAGTATTAATATATTAGTAATATTACCTTAGGCACCTATTTATTATAAAAGAAGGCATTTAGCGCTATCTTTTCTGTTTAAAGCTATACTAAGGCTATAGATTTATACTTTAGCAGGCTATTATAAAGCCTTACTATCTTTTTTATGCTCTTTAAGTTAGGTTCCTTGTTTACTACTATTACTTTTACTTATTCTCTTCTTACTTAAGCCTTATGCCTCTGCTATATCTACTATTTTTCCCACTCCCTCTCTAATTCCTATTTAGCTATAAGGCTGCTAGGGAGGGGGGGGGGGGCATTAGGAAACGCCTTATAGTAATTGCATTAGCAGCCTCTTCCTTAGCGTTATAGCTATAATGCTATTAAATTACATGCCTATTATATCTTCTTGCCTATACTACTATTCTTAAGTCTTTAGTAGAATTATTACTTAATATAATTAAGGTACAGATCTACTAGCAGTACTACTACTTCTATCTCTAAGAGTATTACTAGTATTACCTTATATGCCCTTATAACCTGCCTTAAACATTTATTTTATTTCCTTATAAATACCTTTATTACCCCTTATACTACCCCTTTTAACTTGCTAAAGCTGTGGTATATCCTAGCTTTATAGGCTATTATGCTTCTTATTACCTATATATAAAGGGATCTTGCACACTCTAGTTAGCATCCCTATATAAACACAGCTAGCACTATAAGTACTAACTTCTGCTGTAATAATTTACTATTTACCTTCTCTATATAAGTTAACTAATAAAGCTTCTAGTAAATCTAAACCCCTAGGAATTACACTAATTGTGTCGGTTATATTGTTGTTCTTCTAAGTTAGATTGTTATTATAATTGCTTACCTCTTTCTTATAAAGTATATTAGCTTGCTCTTCCCTAGGTTAAACCTTAGCTTATACTCTTTTAACTACTCCTTATATATTCTCTAAGCTCTTTCTAGTTATACTTTAGTCTTCTCTATTGTTTTTCTATATACTATAATGTTTATATTATCTAAAAACCCTAATATTAATATTAATTCTGCCGCTACTAATCTTTAATATAGCAGTATAATATAGAGCAAGAAGAAAATAGGAAATGCCAGTGACCCTTGCAAAACCCTTGCAGTAACTTAGATTTCCTTAGTAATATATCTATTAAATACTAATTATACTCTTCTTTTTAATGTAAAGCCCTGTGCCTATCTAGCCATCTACCCTAGCAGTCCTAACTCCTTTATAGTGCAAATTAATCATTTATAGCTAATAGTATTAAATGCTTTAGTAATATTTAGCTATAGTAATAATACTATTCCCTAATAATACTATACTATCCTTATAATCTTTTTTAGTATACTTAGTACTACCTCTATTAACCTAGTAGCCCTATTACCTATTTATATATTTAGTAGTATATAGCCTTCCTTTACTATAATAGTAATCCTCATTATAATAGCCCCCTTAATTACTTTTCCTATTATATTTAATAGTAATATTAGCCTCTACCCCCCTGGTCTGCTTAACTCCTTAGAGGTCTTCCTAGGTTTATATAAAACTACTACCTTTACTTACTAGAAGGAGGCTGGATAGTGTTTTAAACCATAGTATATATTTATAAGGTGTGTTAAACATAATATTAAGGCTACTTTATATAGCTTAAGGAAACCTATTAGCAGCTCGTCCGGCCCTAGGGCTTTTTAACTTACTATATTCTTTATAACTTCTCTAATTTCCTCCTTTATAAACACAGGAACCTTTTAATTATTACTATAGTATCTTATCTCTGCCTTTACCTCTAGACCTAAAGCCCTAGCTGCAGATAAAGGAAAAAACCTCTCTATAAATGCCTTTACCTCACCCTTATATATAACCTCTACTATCTCCTCCCTGCTATTATCTCCTAGCTAAGTTAGTAGTAGGACCTATTATATCTTAGGAGAAAGTCCACTTTATAGCTAGGCCTATCGCTCTAGGGTCTAGAGGCTCCCTTTAGACCTAGATAACTTACTAACTGCCTGTTACTAACTACTTCTCTTCTCCTTTAAAATAATATAATTCTGTTTTTTTATAGCTTTTATTAAGGCCTGCTATAATTCCTATGTCTATTATTACTACCACTGCCTATTAGCATATCTTGCCTTTACTATTACATTTTTTACCCTTTTATTCTACTAAGGCTATAGTTTACTATGCCCTTAAGGTTATTTAAGTGCTACTATATTAGCTATCTTTATAAGCTATTAAGTAAGCTATTATATATAGTTATTAATTTCCTACTAGTTACCTAGCAAGAGCTTTAACCCCTCCTTTTTAAGCCTATTTATAGCCTTTGCTATAATAAGATATTTATCTGCTGTCCTCTAACCCCGGACTAACTCTAGGCTATTGCTTAATTCCTTGCTTATCCTAATACTAATAAGCTAAGGTATATGGTTAAATCCAGCGATTTCTGCTAGCCTAATGAATTTAATACTAATGTTATAAGTAGTTTATATATAGTTAATAGTGCTATCCCTGCTACTATATTCTCTTTTTATTACTTCCCTAAACAGCATAGCTAGGCCGAGTTACTACCTTATTATAAATTCTAATATCTTATTATGCCCCTAAGAGGTTTAGCTAAATCTATCCTATAAAGGGTAGTATTAGTTAAAGTCCTCTATAAACACACTCTAGCCCTTTGCCTAGGTATTAGCAAAGTATTATAAAGGTATTTGCCACTCCCTTTTATAAGCTAGGGAATAGATATTATATACCTTTACTCTATATAGCTTAATACTATACTAATCCTCCCCCCTCCTTATAGTTTAAAGTCCTGTCTTAACCTTTTAATATATATAAATTACTATTCTTTTACTATATATTACTAATATATAGTGCCCTTAAGATAAATTTAGCAGTATACTATTATAACCTCCTAGTTCCTAGATAGCTATTACCTTAGGGCTAATGCTATGCCCTAATACTAGATATACTAGATTGCTTTTCTTCTGTATATTCTAGTATATAACCTTAATTATATACTCTATTATATGCTTTAGAGTACCCTGGTTAGGCTGGCTTTGGTATTGTTTTGCTCTTTAGTTAGTTATAAAAAGGCTAGCATTATGCCTTCCTCTGCTAGTCTTTATTATTCTAATTATAGCTTATAGGTTTATCTTGTAGAAAGGCCCCTTAGTTATATGCTCCTTCCTCTTAGCTATCTCTCTATTAGTCCCTTAGTTTTTTCTTTATAATAACCCTTGCCTATAATAGCTATTATAACCTCTAACTAATAGCCGCAGAAGAATAGCAGCCTTATAGCATAAGCCTCCCTAGCCTACTACTATTTATTATTACTTACTAAGTATAGCCAAGACTATGCTAAATATACCCCTATATAATTTAAATATCTCTCCTATATCTTGCTTATTAATATTAGGCAAGTCCTCTCTCCCTTAGGGTGTTTTTTAGCAGCATACCTACTATATCTTGCTTTCTCCTTATAATACCTAGTAATATACCTAATCTTATAGTAATTATAATATTACTTTAGGTAAATTATCTTATTATATAGCTTAGTATTAAAAATCTCTGCTTAATATACTATTCCCTTATAGCATAGGCAGTTTGCTGCCTTAGTGCCCTTAATACTAACTACTAGTAGTGCCCTTATTACTATTCCCTTTAGCTTTCATACTATTATTTTTACTATATTTAAACTATTCTCCTTTTTAATGTTCTTCCTTATATCCTTAGTTATAATGTAGTTTATTAATTATATTAGGAATCCCTTAATAATTATACTAAACATCTTCTTATTTACTTCTACCTTAGGTCTAAAGGTAACTCTTACCTAGGCTGTGTTTTCCTTTTATTTCCTTTTTACTTTAGTAAATATAATAATTATATCTCTGCTTTATAGTTAGTATACTACTATTACTTCCTTTATACTAATAGCACTATTTACTGCCTTTATAATCTTCCCTAGTAATTTATTTCTAATTACCTTACTAATAGTGTTTTCCTTTACTATTACTTCCTAATAATAATAGGCTAGTATTGCTATACCCTCTGTTTAGGCTAAAGGGATTATTATATTCTGCCCTATAGCTTTATAAGCTATAATAGTTACCTAAGTCCCCCTAACTACTAATTTAGTCCTAAGAATAGCCTTTATTACCTCCTTAATTACCTTTTTAACTATGGTTTCTACCTTACTATTAACTACTTTTATAATTAAAGCCTATAGGCCTCCTATACTAGTTCTTATTTAGGCTATCTTTCTTTTTATATTTATAGTAATTTATATAATAGTTTTAATAAAAGCCTATACTTTTATTATTTTTATCTTTAGAATAACTTTTATTATTAATTCCTTTAGTAATTTTATTTTATTCTTTAGTTTTTTCTATATAACTATTACTTTAGAATTTTGTTCTTAATATTATATTTCTTTCTAAGTAGTGCCTTATCTTTTATTAATTATAGATTTATATAAAAATTATTAATTATTATGCCTTTTATACTGCTTACTCCCCTTATATAATGCGCTATTATTAGGGGGGGTAATTAATAATAAGGAATTTAATTCTATGCTTCTTTTCCGTTTTAGGCGTAATACTGCGTTATATCCGCGGTGTTTTTGTCGTTTTTTTTTTTTATGTAAGAGAGATATCTAAGAATGTAGTTAAGAAGGTAATAAAGGCTATTCCTAGGACTAAAATAGTGGTTAAGGGGACTTAAGTAATTATTATAGCTTATAAAGTTATAGGGCAGAATATAATAATCCCTTTAGCCTAGATAGAGGGCATAGTAATACTAGCCTGCTACTACTAAAAAGTAATAATAAAAGAAAATACTATTAGTAAGGTAGTTAGGAATAAATTACTAAGGGAGATTATAAAGGCAGTAAATAGCACTATTAGCATAAAAGAGATAATAGTGGCATACTAACTATAAAGTAGAAATATAGTTATTATATTTACTAAAGCAGGGAGGAAATAAAAGGAAAACATAGCCTAGATAAGAGTTACCTTTAGACTTAAGGAAGAAGTAAATAGAAAGATATTTAGTGTAATTATTAAGGGATTTCTAATATAACTAATAAACTATATTATAACTAAGGATATAAGAAAGAATATTAAAAAGGAAAATAGTCTAAATATAGTAAAGATAATAGTACAAAAGCTAAAGGGAATAGTAATAAGGGTATTATTAGTAGTTAGTATTAAGGGTACTAAGGCAGTAAACCGCCTATGCTATAGGGGAATAGTATACTAAGCAGAGATTTTTAATACTAAGCTATATAATAAGATAATCCACTTAAAGTAATATTATAACTACTATAAAATTAGATATATTACTAGGTACTATAAAAAGAAAGTAAGATATAGTAGGTATACTACTAGAAAACACCTTAAAAAAAAGAGAACTTACTTAATATTAATAGGTAAGGTATAGGAGAGATACTTAAATTATATAGGGGCATATTTAGTATAGTCTTAGCTATATTTAGTAAGTAATAATAAATAGTAGCAGGCTAAGAAGGCTTATACTATAAGGCTGCTGTTTTTCTGTAGCTATTAGTTAGAGGTTATAATAGCTACTATAGGTAAGGGTTATTATAGAGAAGAGACTAGGGAACTAATAAAGAAGTAGCTAAGAGGAAGGAGTATATACCTAAGGGGCCTATTTACAAGATAAACCTATAAGCTATAATTAGGACTATAGAGACCGGCAGAGGAAGGCATAATACTAGCCTTTTTATAACTAACTAAAGGGTAAAACAATACTAGGGCTAGCCTAATCAGAGTGCTTTAAAGCATATAATAAAGTATATAATTAAGGTTATATACTAGAATATATAAAAGAAAAGCAATTTAGTATATTTAGTATTAGGGCATGGCATTAGCCCTAAGGTAATAGCTATTTAGAAACTAAAAGGTTATAATAGTATCCTACTAAATCTATCTTAAGGGCACTATATATTAGTAATATATAGTAGAAGAATAGTAATTTATATATATTAAAAGGTTAGAATAGGACTTTAAACTATAGAAAGGGAGAAGAATTAGTATAGTATTAAGCTATATAAAGTAAAGGTATATAACATTTATTTCCTAGCTTATAAAAGAGAGTAGTAAATACCTTTATAATACTTTGCTAATACCTAGGCAAAGGGCCAGAGTGTGTTTATAGGGAACTTTAACTAATACCACCCCTTATAGGATAGATTTAGCTAAACCTCTTAGGGGTATAATAAGATATTAAAATTTATAATAAGGTAGTAACTTAGCCTAGCTATACTGTTTAGGGAAGTAATAAGAAGAGAACATAGCAGTAGGAATAGTACTATTAACCATATGTAGACCACTTATAACATTAGTATTAAATTTATTAGGCTAGTAAAAATCGCTAGATCTAACCATATACCTTAGCTTATTAGTATTAAAATAAGCAAGAAATTAAGTAATAGCCTAGGGTTAGTCTAGGGTTAGAGGACAGCAGATAAGGACCTTATTATAGTAAAGGCTTTAAACAGGCTTAAAAAGGAGGGGTTAAAGCTCTTGCTATATAACTAATAGGAAATTAATAATTATATGTAATAGCTTACCTAATAACTTATAAAAATAGCTAATATAGCAGCACCTAAATAACCTTAAGGGTATAGTAAACTATAGCCTTAGTAGAATAAAAGAGTAAAGGATGTAATAGTAAAGGCAAGATATGCTAATAGGTAGTAGTAGCATTAATAGACATAGGAATCATAGCAGGCTTTAATAAAAGCTATAGGAAAATAGGATTATATAATCTTAAAGGAGAAGAGAAGTAGTTAGTAATAGGCAGTTAGTAAGTTATTTAGGTTTAAAGGAAGCCTCTAGACCCTAAAGCACTAGGCCTGGCTATAAAGTAGACTTCCTCTTAAGATATAACAGGTCTTACTACTAACTTGGCTAGGAGATAATAGCAGGGAGGAGATAGTAGAGGTTATATATAAGGGTAAGGCAAAGGTATTTATAAAGAGTTTCTTTCCTTTATCTACAGCTAGGGCTCTAGGTTTAGAAACAAAGGTAAAGACAAGATACTATAGTAATAATTAGGTGGTTCCTGTGTTTATAGAGAAGAAAATCAGAAAAGTTATAAAGAATATAGTAAGTTAAAAAGCCCTAGGGCCGGATAAGCTACTAATAGGTTTCCTTAAGCTATGTAGAACAGCCCTAATATTATGTTTAATATACCTTATAAATACATACTATGGTTTAGGACACTATCCAGCCTCCTTTTAGCAAGCAAAGGTAGTAGTTTTATATAAACCTAGAAAAACCCCTAAGGAGTTAGGCAGACTAGGGGGGTAAAGGCTAATATTACTATTAAACACACTAGGAAAAGTAATTAAGGGAGCTATTATAAGGAGGATTACTACTATAGCAAAAAAAGGCTATATACTACTAGATATGTAAATAGGTAATAAGGCTAGTAGGTTAATAGAGGTAGCGCTAAGCACACTAAAAAAGGTTATAAAGACAGTATAGCATTACTAGGAAATTATATTATTATTATAGCTAGATATTACTAGGGTATTTAATACTATTAGCTATAAATAACTAATCCATACTATAAAGGAGTTAGGACTGCTAGGGTGGATGGCTAGATAGGCACAGGGCTTTACATTAGAAAAAAGAGCATAATTAGCGTTTAACAGGCATATTACTAAGGAAATCCAAGTTACAGCAGGGGTTTTATAAGAGTTACTAGCATCTCCTATCCTCTTTCTGCTCTATATTATACTACTATATTAAAGACTAGTAGCAGCAGAATTAATATTAATATTAGGGTTCTTAGATAATATAAATATTATAGTATATAGAAAAATAGCGATACCTCTAGTAAGGAAAAAAAAACGACAAAAACACCGCAGATATGACGCGGTATTATGCCTAAAATAGAAAAGAAGCATAAAATCAGATTTCTTATTATTAATTACCCCTCCTAGTAATAGCATCTTATATAAGGAAAGTAAGCAGTATAAGGGGCATAATAATTAATAAATTTTCATATAGATCTGCAATTAATAAAGGATAAGGTACTACCTAGAAAGAAATATAGTATTAAGGAGAGAATTCTAGAGTAGTAGTAGCATAGGAAAAACTAAAGAATAAAATAAAATTACTAAAGGAATTAATAATAAAAGTTATTCTAAAGGTAGAAATAATAGAAGTATAGGCTTTTATTAAAACTATTATGTAAATTGCTATAAATATAGGAGAGAAGATAGCCTAAATAAGAACTAGCATGAGAGGCCTATAGGCTTTAATTATAAAAGCAGTTAATAGTAAGGTAGAAACCATAGTTAAGAAGGTAGTTAAGGAGGTAATAAAGGCTATTCCTAGGACTAGACTAGTAGTTAGAAGGACTTAGGTAACTATTATAGCTTATAGAGCTATAGGGCAGAATATAATAATCCCTTTAGCCTAAACAGAGGGTATAGTAATACTAGCCTGTTATTACTAGGAAATAATAGTAAAGGGAAATACTATTAGCAAGGCAGTTAGGAATAAATTACTAAGGGAGATTATAAAGGCAGTAAACAGTGCTATTAGTATAAAGGAAGTAGTAGTAATATACTAACTATAAAGTAGAGATATAGTTTTTATATTTACTAAAGTAAAGAGGAAATAAAAGGAAAACACAGCCTAGGTAAGAGTTGCCTTTAGACCTAAAGCAGAAGTAAATAAGAAGATGTTTAGTGTAATTATTAAGGGATTCTTAATATAATTAATAAACCATATTATAACTAAGGATATAAGGAAGAATATTAAAAAGGAGAATAGTTTAAACACAGTAAAGATAATAGTATAGAAGCTAAAGGGAATAGCAATAAGGGCACTACTAGTGGTTAGTATTAAGGACACTAAGGCAGTAAACTGCTTATACTATAGGGGAATAGTATACTAAGTAGAGATTTTTAATGCTAAGCTATAAAATAAGATAATCCACTTAAAGCAATATTATAACTAATATAAGATTAGGCATATTACTAGGTACTATAAGGAGAAAGCAAGATATAGTAGGTATACTACTAGAAAACACCTTAAGGGAGAGAGGACTTGCCTAATATTAATAGGTAAGGTATAGAAGAGATGCCTAAATTATATAAGGGCATATTTAGCATAATCTTAGCTATACTTAGTAAGCAATAATAAATAGTAGTAGGCTAGGGAGGCATATGCTATAAGGCTGCTATTCTTCTATGGCTATTAGTTAGAGGTTATAACAGCTACTATAGGTAAGGGTTATTATAGAGAAGAGACTAAGGGACTAATGGAAAGATAGCTAAGAAAAAGGAGTATATAACTAAGGGGCCTTTCTGTAAGATAAACCTATAAGCTATGATTAGGATAATAGAGACCGGCAGAGGAGGCATAATACTAGCCTTTTTATAACTAACTAGAGGGCAAAACAATACTAGAGCCAGCCTAACTAAGGTGCTCTAAAGCATACAATAGAGTATATAATTAAGGTTATATACTAGAATACACAGAAGAAAAGCAATTTAGTATATCTAGTATTAGGGCATGGCATTAGCCCTAAGGTAATAGCTATCTAGGAACCAGGAGGTTATAATAGTATACTACTAAATCTATCTTAGGGTTACTATATATTAGTAATATATAGTGGAAGAATAGTAATTTATATATATTAAAAGGTTAAGATAGGACTTTAGACTATAGGAAGGGGGGAGAATTAGTATAGTGTTAAGCTATATAAAGTAAAGGTATATAACATTTATTCCCTAGATTATAAAAGGGAGTAGCAAATGCCTTTATAACACTTTGCTAATACCTAGGTAAAGGGCCGGAGTGTGTTTATAGGGGACTTTAACTAACACTACCCCTTATAGGACAGATTTAGCTAAACCTCTTAAGGGCATAATAAGATGTTGGAATTTATAATAAGGTAGTAACTTAGCCTAGCTATACCATTTAGGGAAGTAATAAGGAGAGAATATAATAGCAGGGACAGCACTATTAACTATATATAGACCACTTATGACGTTAGTGTTAAATTTATTAGGCTAGTGGAAATTACCGGATTTAACCATATACCTTAGCTTATTAGCATTAGGATAAGTAAGGAATTAAGCAACAGCCTAGGGTTAGTCCGGAGTTAGAGGATAGCAGATAAGAACCTTATTATAATAAAGGCTTTAAACAGGCTTAAAAAGGAGGGGTTAGAGCTCCTGCTATATAACTAGTAGGAAATTAATAACTATACGTAATAGCTTACCTAATAGCTTATAAAGATAGCTAATATAGTAGCACCTAAATGACCTTAAGGGCACAGCAAACCATAGCCTTAGTGGAATAAAAGGGTAAAGGATATAATAATAAAGGTAAGATATGCTAATAAGCAGTAGTAGTAATAACAAACACAGGAATTATAGCAGGCCTTAACAGAAGCTATAGAAAAACAGGATTATATTATCTTAAAGGAAAAGAAAAGTAGTTAGTAATAGGCAGTTAGTAAGTTATTTAGGTCTAAAGGGAGCCTTTAGACCTTAGAGCGCTAGGCCTAGCTATAGAGTAGACTTCCTCCTAAGATGCAATAAGTCTTACTACTAACTTAGCTAGGAGATAATAGCAGGGAGGAAATAGTAGAGGTTATATATAAGGGTAAGACAAAGGTATTTATAGAGAGGTTCTTTTATTTATCCACGGCTAGGGCTCTAGGTCTAGAGATAAAGACAGAGATAAAATACTATAGTAATAATCAGGTGGTTCCTGTGTTTATAAAGGAGGAAATTAAAGAAGTTATAAAGAATATAGCAAGTTAGAAAGCCCTAAGGCTAAATAAGCTGCTAACAGGTTTCCTTAAGCTATACAGAACAGCCCTAATATTGTGTTTAATATGCCTTATAAATACATACTATGGTTTAGGACACTATCCGGCCTCCTTTTAGTAAGCAAAGGTAGTAGTTCTATATAAACCTAGGAAAACCCCTAAGGAGTTAAGCAGACTAGGGGGGTAGAGGCCGATATTACTATTAAATATAATAAGAAAAGTAATTAAGAGAGCTATTATAAGAAGGATTACTACTATAGCAGAGGAAGGCTATATACTACTAAACATATAAATAGGCAATAAGGCTAGTAGGTTAATAAAGGTAGTACTAAGTATGCTAAAAGAGGTTGTAAGAATAGTATAGCATTACTAGGGAATAGCATTATTACTATAGCTAGATATTACTAGGGCGTTTAATACTATTAGCTATAAGTAATTAATCTGCACTATAAAGGAGTTAGGACTACTAGGGTAAATAGCCAGATAGGCACAGGGCTTTATGTTAAAAAGAAGAGCATAATTAGCATTTAACAGACGTATTACTAAGGAAATCCAAGTTACTATAGGGGTTCTACAAGGGTTGCTAGCATCTCTTATCCTCTTTCTGCTTTATATTACACTACTATATTAAAGACTAATAGCAGTAGAATTAATATTAATATTAGGGTTCTTAGATAATATAAACATTATAGTATATAGAAAAACAGCAGAAAAGACTAAAGTATAACTAAAAAAAGCCTGGAGAATATGTAAGGAGTAGTTAAAGAAGTATAAGCTAAGGTTTAACCTAGGAAAAAGCAAGCTAATATACTTTATAAGGAAGAGGCAGGCAATTATAATGACAATCCGACTTAAAAGAACAATAATACAACTAACATAATTAGCGCAATTCCTAGGGGTTTAGATTTACTAAAAGCTTCATTAGTTAACCTATATAGAGAAGGTAAATACTAAGTTATTATAGCAGAAGTTAGCACTTATAGCGCTAGCTATATTTACATAGGGATGCTAACTAAAGTATATAAGATCTCTTTATACATAGGTAATAAGAAGCATAATAGCCTATAAAGCTAGAATATACTATACCTATAGTAAGTTAGAAGGGGTAGTATAAGGGATAGCAAAGGTATTTATAAGGAAATAGAATAAATACTTAAGGCAGGTTATAGGGGCATATAAGGCAACACTAGTAATACTCTTAGAGATAAAAGCAGCAGTACTATTAGTAGATTTATACCTTAATTACATTAAGTAATAATTCTACTAAAGACTTAAGGATAGTAGTATAAGCAAGAAGATATAATAGGTATATAATTTAATAGCATTACAGCTATAACGCTAAGAAAGAGGCTGCTAATGCAATTACTATAAGGCGTTTCCTAATACCCCCCCCCCCCTCCTTAGTAGCCTTATAGCTAGATAGGAATTAGAAAGGGAGTGGGAAAAATAGTGGATATAGCAGAGGTATAAGGCTTAAGTAAGAAGAGAATAGGCAAAAGCAATAGTAGTAAATAAGGAACCTAACTTTAAGAGTATAAAAAAAATAGTAAGGCTTTATAATAGCTTACTAAAGCATAAATCTACAGCCTTAGTATAGCTTTAAACAGAAAAGATAGGGCTAAATGCCTTCCTTTATAACAGACAGGTGCCTAAGGTAATATTACTAATATATTATTACTAGGGAGGAGATAAGGATATTTACTACCTTATTTTGTTATGCCTAGAACATAACCATTTAAGGCCGATTCTAATAGTACCTATAATAAGAGACCTATAGGAACTTAGGGCAGCGCTTAATAATAAGAAGCTAGCACTAAATATTATAAAGTAAGTGCTCTTAACTAGGCGACTTTAGTAGTATAGGTTAGTAAAGAAGCTTTATAAGGCATAGTAGATATATAATATTAAGGCTAAGAAAGGGACTAAAGGTAATAAAAATAATAGAATAAAGAAGGAAGAGCCGGATTAGGAGGGAAGGTATTATAGGGGGTTTTTACTAATATACTAACCTTTTATATAAAGTATAACCATACTTCTATTATTATCTGTAGTTCCGGGGGAACTAGCAGATATCTTATATTAATGGTTAAAAATAATAAAGACTTTATATTAAAGGCTTAGCGGGAGCTATATAGAAGAATATGGGTTTTCTCCCCTATCTTAGGGTTTTTCCTATATTAAGAAGTTAGTTGATAAACTAGTTAGTAGCTCTAGCTACCTAGCGTACATGAATAATAATAGAAAAATAGCAGATGAGACTAAAGTATAACTAAAAAGAGCCTAAAGAATATATAAGGTGTGGTTAAAGGAGTATAAGCTAAGGTTTAACCTAGGAAAGAGCAAGCTAATATACTTTATAAGAAAGAGGCAGGCAATTATAATAATAATCCGACTTAAAAGAACAATAATACAACCGATATAATTAGCGTAATTCCTAGGAGTTTAGATTTACTAGAAGCTTTATTAGTTAACCTATATAGAGAAAGTAAATGCTAAATTATTATAGCAAAAGTTAGTACTTATAATACTAGCTGTATTTATATAAGGATGCTAACTAGAGTATACAAGATCCCTTTATATATAGGTAATAAAAAGTATAATAGCCTATAAAGCCAGGATATACTATACCTATAATAAGTTAAAAGGGGTAGCACAGGGGGTAGTAAAGGTATTTATAAGGAAACAGAATAAATACTTAAGACGGGTTATAGGGGCATATAAGGCAATACTAGTAATACTCTTAGAGATAAAAGCAGTAGTGCTGCTAGTAGATTTATACCTTAATTATATTAAACAACAATTCTACTAAAGACTTAAGAATAGTAGTATAGGCAAGAAGATATAACAGGTATATAATTTAATAGCTTTATAGCTATAATGCTAAGGAAGAGGCTGCTAATATAATTACTATAAGGCATTTTCTAATGCCCCCCCCCCCCTCCCTAGCAGCCTTATAGCTAAATAAGAATTAAAGAGAGAGTGGAAAAAACAGTAAATATAATAAAGGTATAAGGCTTAGGTAAGAAGAGAACAGGCAAAAGCAATAGTAATAAATAAGGAACCTAACTTTAAGAGTATAAAAAAGATAGTAAGGCTTTATAATAGCCTGCTAAAGTATAAATCTATAGCCTTAGTATAGCTTTAAACAAAGAAAATAGGGCTAAATGCCTTCTTTTATAATAAATAGGTGCCTAAGGTAATATTACTAATATATTAATACTAGGGAGGAGATAAGAATATCTACCACTTTATCCTTTCCTGTCTAAAACATAACCATTTAAGGCCAATCCTAGTAGTGACTGTAATAAGAGACCTGTGGGAGCTTAGGGTAGTACTTAATAATAAGAAGCTAGTACTAAATATTATAAAGTAGGTGCTCTTAACTAAGTAACTTTAGTAGTATAGGTTAGCTAAGGAGCTTTATAAGATATGGCAGATATATAATACTAAGGTTAAGAAAGAGACTAGAGGTAATAGAAATAATAAAATAAAGGAGGAAAAGCTGGATTAAGAGGGAAGGTGCTTATAAGGGGTTTTTACTAATATACTAACCTTTTATATAAAGCACAACCATACTTCTGTTATTGTCTGCAGTTCCGGGGGAACTAGCAGATATCTTATACTAATGGTTAAAAACAATAAAGACTCTATATTAAAGGCTTAGTAGGAGCTATATAAAAGAATATAGGTTTTCTCCCCTATTTTAGAGTTTTTCCTATATTAAGAAGTTAGTCGATGAACTAGATAGTGGCTCTAGCTACCTAGCGTACATGAATACTATCTTTCTTCTCTTTATTAAGCCTTAAGCTTAAAAGCTATTTTTTTTTAAGTTATTTTTAACTTTAGACCTAACTTAGGGTATAGTTATATTAACTATATATATATTAGTTTTTAGAGAATATATAAGGAAAAGGTAATATACCTTTAATTAATATTTAGTAACTCTATAGTATAAGCACTATTTATTATTATACTAAAATCATATTTCCTTTACTAAAACCCACTTAGTATATATTTTTTACTACTTAAAAGAGAATATAATATTTATACCTATTATTTTTATATTATTTTCCCTATTTTAGGATATAGCTAAAGTGGATTTAATTATTATATAATATTAAGTCTTTAAGTATTTTTCTATTTTATAAGATTTAAAATTAAGGGTAATACTTTATAACCTTTTTACTACTTAAAAGTAGTTTATATAAAAAATATTATATTTTATATGATAGTCTTATATTTTCTTATTTAAAGCTATATATAGTTTAAATGGTTTAATAGATTTTACCTAATAATATTATCTTACTAAGACTAGCTTTTACTTAAAGCAAATAAAAAAATCATTAAATTTTTCTTTAGGTTATTATTTAACCTAATTTAATTTAATAATAGTATACTTCTCCTAATAAGGATTTAAAAATAAGGTATTAAGATATACTAAGAACTCCTTTAAAGTATAATTAATAGATTTTCCTACTTTAAAGAAGGGTAAAACCTAAGCCTAAACCTAATTTAATAAGTATTAGTAAATAAAATACTATTTATCTTAATTATTCCTAATAAAGGCACTATTTACCTTAAGTTTATAAGCTAAAAGGCTTGTTTATACTAAATATTTAATCTAGTTTCCCTTATAAAGGTTACTTATATTAATAAGTTTTCTCTTTAGTTTTACCTTTATTAAGGCCACTTACTATTTACTTATGCCTAAAGTACCTATATTAGTATTATAAGATACAGCTAAAGTAAATACTATTTATAGCTATTACTTTAGCTTAGTAATTTTATTTATTATAATTTTATTTATTATTTCCTATACTACTACTATATCTTAAAGGCATATTAGCTTCTATATAGCACTAGTCTTAGCTAGGTTAGCTATAGTATTATATTATATTATATTTATTATTATCTTATTTATTATAAGTATAACCTTTATATTATATTTATTAAGGTTTTTAGGGTAGATAATAAAAGGATGAATAATATATATTATAATCTTATTAAAATATAACTATAAAGCTAGTAACGTAAATAAAAATATTATTTATAAAGAAAAAGAAAAGAAAAAGATCTATTTACTTCTAGTAACCCTACCTTTATAGTTATATATATAACTAGTGCCTAAGCCGCTTATATATTGCTTATATAAAGCCGTCCGCTCTCCAGCTGTGTAGATCCGAGCTTTAAGCTCGAATCCATCATAAAAAGACTTAATAACTAGAATTTTTTAATAATAAGGATTCTAAGAATAATAATAATTTCCATTTAACTAAAGACCCTTAACCAGAACTATAAACCTTAATAGGAATAATTTTTAATAGTAATTAAAAAGCTCTTAATACTCTTAAAAGACTTTATTAAAAAAAAGAATAATATTTTAAAGAAGTATATAACTTTATTAATAAGAAGTTATTATATTTTAAAGAGAAATATTCTTAAGTAGGAGTTTTCTCCTTACTTTACTTAAAAGCTTTCTTTATTATACTTTAAGGTAAAGCTTATACCTACTTCCTTAAATACTTTAGGATAAAGATAATTCTATTTAAGAAGATAACTTAGAACATTAGGAATTACTTTAAAACGCCTAAAAATAAGAGCTTCTATAAAACATAATTTATAGATTTATGCCTTTACTATATTATTATAAAACATTTAATAAAGAATAAGTTAAAATACCTAGAAATACTTCTTAACTAACTTATAAAGATATTTAATAGCCTTTATAACCCTTTTAAATAAGATATAATCCTCCTTTATTAAGTACAAAAAGTAATAAAAAATAACAACGATTTTTATAATACTAAATTTAGGAATATGCCAACCTTTAAAGGATTTGTTAGTGATTTTTAAAATTGCCTTTTAGTAATGGATATACCGCTAATTTCTATAAGTTAGTTAATAATAACTACTAATAATAATTTAAATACCTTTATTACCTAGTTTATAAACTAAAATACTAATACTATAATGTTTACAGACTAATGCTACTTATAAGCTATATATTATAAAAAACCTTAAGCTAGAACAAGCTTAAAAAGATACTTTATATACTATAAAAAAATGTTAGTTAACTAATTATCTTACTTTTAAGCAAAAGAAAATAAAAGCAACTTAGTAGAATAATAGAAAATACTAAAAACTACCTTCTAAACGCTAATACTATATATTCCTATAGGCCTATAAGGGCAAATTAGCCTAACTTACTACTTCTAATAATAATAGTAAGAATAAGCATAAAAAAGCCGCTTAGAATGCCGCTTTTCTTACTATTAATAAAAAAGAGAAACTAAATAATAAAAAGGCTTATAATACTCTCTTTTTTATAGTATTCTTTATATAAGTACTATATTCCCTGCTCTTTTTAGTATTAACTATAAACTTCTTATAGAATAATGCTTTTAAACATGCCTTATTCCTTAAGAACCCCTATAATTATAATACTAATAAAAAACCTTAATAATATATATATTTTATAAATATAAGATATATAGTAAATACATTCTATAGTATACTTCTAAATATAAGAGCATTAGGAATTTCAATTACTAGCTAAGGCTAAGTTAACGCTCTAATAAAGCTTATAAAGAACCTTAAGATTAAGCATTTTTCTAACTAAAGAACTATTACCTTTAGAGCTAGTATTATAACTTTAACTAGTATTTTAAAGCTTTTAATAATTTTTAGTATAATACCTTTTTATATGCTTAATAGTACTATACCTTTCTTATATTTTATTATAAATATAAATAGAATAAGTATTAAACTTAATAATCTTAAGAATCTTTTAATCTAAGGAGATAAAAAGGTACCTATTATTAGGAAATAGGGATATTCTTAGTAGATAGCTAGTTTTTAGGAACCTGCTATTTTTATGCTTTTTAAAATTAAAATCCATTAACTTTATTACTAATTTAGTTATCTATTAATCAACTAATTAAATAACCTTCTTACTAGAGCTGGTAAAGAATTTAATAAGGCTAACATAGGAAAAATCATATATATCTACTATTAATACTAAATAAACATAAAGGCTCTAAGTAGATTTAAGTTTACTCTTAAAGATAATCTTAAATTTAACTATAAGGTCCTTATTAACATTATATAAATTAATAAGAAGCCGGTTTTATATATTATAAATTCAGTAATATTATTTTAAGCTGCCTGCTTTCTTAGACCCTAATAATAAAAAGCTTAAGATATCTAAAATGCCCTTAAAAAGTGCTAGATTAATATATATCTTAGACCCCTAAACTAAATAGTCTATAATGTAATGGATTCGAGCTTAAAGCTCGGATCTATACAGCCGAAAAGCAGACGACTTTATATAAGCAATATATAAGCAGTCTAAGCCCTAGTTATATATATAACTATAAAGGCAGAGATACTAAAATTAAATAAATCTTTTCCTTTTTTTCTTCTTTATAAATATTATTCTTATTTAAGTTACTAGCTTTATAATTATATTTTAGTAAGACTATAATATATAATATTTATTCTTTTATTATCTACCCTAGAAACCTTAATAAATATAATATAAAGGTTATACCTATAATAAATAGGATAATAATAAATGCATTATAACCTAATACTATAGCTAACCTATCTAAAACTAGTGCTATATAAAAGCTACTATACCTTTAAAATACAGTAGTAGTATAAGAAATAATAAATAAGAATATAGTAAATAAAATTACTAAGCTAAAATAATAGCTATAAATAGTATTTACTTTAGCCATATCTTATAATACTAATACAGGTACTTTAGATATAAGTAGATAGTAAGTAATCTTAATAAAGGCAAAACTAAAGAAAAAACCTATTAATATAAGTAACTCTTATAAAGAAAACTAAATTAAATATCTAGTATAAAGGAGCCTTTTAGCTTATAAACTTAAGGTAAATAGCGTTTTTATTAAAAATAATTAGGATAAATAGTGTTTTATTTACTAATACTTATTAAATTAGGTTTAAGCTTAGGTTTTACCCTTTTTTAAAGTAGGAAAATCTATTAATTATACCTTAAAGAAGTTTTTAGTATATCTTAATACTTTATTTTTAGATTTTTATTAAAAAAAGCACACTACTATTAAACTAAATTAGATTAAATAATAACCTAGAGAAAAATTTAATAATTTTTTTATTTACTTTAAGTAAAAGCTAGTTTTAATAAGTAAATACTATTAAGCAAAATCTATTAAACTATTTAAACTATATATAGCTTTAAATAAAAAAATATAAGACTATTATATATAATATAATATCCCTTATATAAACTACTTTTAGGTAGTAAAGAGATTATAAAGCATTACCTTTAATTTTAAATCTTATAAAATAAAAGAATAGTTAAAGGCTTAATACTATATAATAACTAAATTCCCTTTAGCTATATTCTAAAATAAGAAAGATAATATAAAAATAATAGGTATAAACATTATATTCTCTTTTAGATAATAAAAGATATATACTAAGTAGGTTTTAGTAAAGGAAATATAATTATAATATAATAATAAATAGTGCTTATACTATAAAGTTACTAAATATTAATTAAAGGTGTTGAAAATTACAGGGAATTTTCAACACTCTAGTGGTTGAAATACAGGTATCTCCTATGTAGTCGGACGGACCTACTTTTACAGCTAATAAGATTATTTTAGTAACTACGGGTAAGAATATTAACAACCGTTAATAACTGGCATTAACCTTCTGCACCTTATTATAAGCTAATAACAGCTATAAAATACATAAAAATATAGAAATTTAAAGCATTTTCAATTGCCCTATAGCTGATAATAAGTACACGAAAACGCGACCGGCAGGTTGGCAGCTGGCTAGCTGCTGAGGCTGCTAGAGGTTAAAATCTTAACCTTTAGAAGAAAATTCTGCTAATTTAGAATCCAGAAAGCAGGGCGACGACTTAACTGCTTTCCTTTATAGAAAAGTAGGTTAACCTATAGGTCATACTAATTTGTAGATATCTTAATAACTAAAGGTCTTGGAAAAGTCTTAGGAATACTATTGGAATAAGAGAATTTAGGGCTTTCTTTTTATATAATAAAAATTTTTTAGGTGAAATTTAGAAAATTGGAAAAGTTGGATGTAAGACACGTCGGCACCTAGTTTATTAGGCCATAAGTCTATTTTTTTGTTTTTACATATAAATGATTTTTGCGGAAAAAGAAAAGTAGCATGTAAAGCCCAGCTGGCGGCCGTAGGGCCCAAAAAAGGTTAGTGGGTATATAAGGAAGCTATACACACTTCCTTACCAGACCCGACAGCTGTTGCCACTGCTAGACACTAGAAATTCTATAAAAAATCTATTAAAAATCCAGTATAACTTGCCCTATAGATCCGGCGTAAACTTCTAAGATACCTACTATTTTCAATAGGTTATAAGCCCGGAAGTGATCTATAGAGGTTAAAATACCTGATTTTATAGAGGGCAAAATTGCTGCTTTTTAATTAAGCAAAAAACCACTACTTTTTGCAAATTCCTTCTAAATTCCTAGAAAATAGAAGGAGGTCTGCGTTTTTAACTATCTGAAAGCCCTATAAATAAATTTTATAGGCAACTTGACTTATTTTACAAAGGGCCACTACCCTGTAGTAAAAGACAGTCGCTTTACAAGAGTTCGTTATAGAGGTTAATGAAGATTACCAGGGGGCTGCAAGCCGGCAAGCCAGCTATAATGCTAAACTTGAGATGGTTATAAATAAGCAGAGTTCTGACATAATGACTCTGAATGATAATTTGAATAAATTATCTAAAGCTGTTAATAAATTAATAGCAGGCCAAGGTCAAGGCCAAGGTCAAGGCCAAGGTCAAGGTCAAGGTCAATGTCATGCCCAAGGCCAAGGCCAAAGTTCGGATGCTGGAAAGAATGCTATAACCTCTTCCTTTAATAGTTCTATTACTAAAGAATTTAATAAGAAGGTTTATAGCTTTCCAGAGGGTGCTAAGCTAAAGGGTGCTGAAAATTTCAATTAATGGAAGCAGGCCCTAGGCATCCAATTTAGAGCTTTAGGAATTCCTGATTTTCTTAAGAATTCTAACCTAGCTTTAACTCTTCTAGACTCTGATCAAGCTATAATTCTTATGGTTATAAGAGATAGCTGTACTAAAGGTCCTTAAGCTGCTATAGTTTGGCAAGAAAACCCCTTAGCTGCTTATAAATCCTTAGTCAGGCAGTATTCTCATAGTGCAAAGATATAAAGAGGGTCATTATATAGCCAATTTCATGCCCTGAATTTCCAAGATTTTAAAGGGACGTTAGAGGCTTTTAATGCTGCTTTTAATAACTGTTTAGCTAGATTATCTATCTCTGGAGTGCAAATTGCCCCTATAGATCAAGTTAATTAGTATTTACAGTCTTTAAAAGGGACTTTTCCTCAGTAGGCCGAAAGGCAGAGATACTTTATGAGAGTAAATAGAGCTCTAAGTATTTCTAATAACAGTTTAAATCTCCAGTTTCCTAATGGCAGATTTATTAGAAAAATAAAGGAATAAAAGCTCTATAGTCTCAAAAGCCTTAAATTATAGAGCATCAGGTTACGAAAATAAGAATTCTCGGGAATCTAAGGGTTCTAAACCTTCTAAAAATGAAGAAAAAGGAGAGTCTTCCCTTAAAAAGTCCTCTAATAAAGGGAATAAGGCAAGACCTAAGAAAGGTCACTGGAAAGGCAAAAAACCTTCTAAGAAGGCAGTAGAAGAAGGATCAAATGGTTCTTTTATGTTAGGCAACTATAATCTCTCTAATAGGGTATATAACCTAGAGGATAATAGTGATAGTAGCTCTGAAGCTTCTAGTTCAGAAGCCTCTTTAGAATTAGATACAGAAGAGGAAATAACCACTCCTAAGGTTACTTCAGAAGCTATAAATTATAGCTATAGTTGTAAAGGCATGAGGCATGCCTTACTTTATGATACTGGTTCTACAGTATATTTAGTAAATTCTAAAGAGAATTTAAGCAACTATATCCCTTATAAAAAGGGAGAAGCTAAGCCTATCATAACTGCTAGAGGGAAAATCTACCCTAAGGGCTATAGTGATGCTAAATTCCAAGTGCTCTGTCACTTAAAACCTGAAAAATATAGGACCCTTACTCTAAAAGGGGCCCTATATTTCCCTGGGCTAGATATTAATATCTGCAGTAGTTTAAAACACCACACTTCAGGGGGTTATATTATAAAGAATAACCTATACCTTGCAGACAGATCCTACATCAGTATCTTAAATTATAAGAAACATGGTTTTTTCTTTTAACTTCAGAGACAGCACATATCTATGTTACGGGATAATAATAGTAATAGTAGCCACTACTTTAACTATTCTATTTATCAAGCTAGCCACCCTATAGAGGTTCAGATACCCTCTGAAGAGCCTATTTGGGGTCCTAATGCCGAGGATTTTAGGGATTTAGAGGGGGATTCCCCTATAGCCCCTCTTCCAACAGAGCCTATGGTCCCAAGCTGGGTCCCCCAAAGGAAGCCCCCTAGGGGACAGGAATCGAGCTTAGAAGAGCTGATGGAGCCCCTAGGAGCCTCCGAGGCCCAGCAGGGGGCCAGGGAAGGAGGTCCTATACCTTCTTCTTTATCCCATAAGGATTTCAATCCTCAAGACCCTTATCAAAAGCTATTAAAATTAGCTGGAATTTGGCATATCCGATTAGGGCACATAGGGCTTGCATTACTGAAGAAAACAGCCCTAATTACTAAAGGAATCCCTGATTTTTCGGGGGTTAAAAGTCAGGATTTTAGGTGCTTAGCTTGTGATTCAGCTAAGATTACTAGGAGACCTAGTAAACAACCTATTCCTGACCCCCCTAAGTCTCTAGATCGTATAGAGGGGGATACCCTGAAAATTAGTCCATTACCCTATAATAAGCAGTCAGTAAGTCTTATTTTAGTAGATAGAAAAAGTCGCTATAAATGGTGCTTTTTAATGGCTAATAAGAAAGGTAATACTGTTTTTACAGTATTAAAGGGATTCTTTAGAGGGCTTAAAAACCAGTATGGCACTTACCCTAAGCATTTCCACTTTGACGGGGGATTAGAGGTTGATTCTAGCAGCCAAAATTGGCTAGCAAAGAAGGGAATTAAATTCACAACTTCTAGCCCCTATATCCATGAGCAAAATGGGCAAGCTGAGCGTTCTATACGCACTATTATGGATAGATTACGGGCTACCCTACAGTGGGCAGGCTTACCTCTCTATCTATAGTGCTTTACCCTCCCTACTATTGTTAATTTGATAAATATAACAGCAAATAGCACTAAATCTGAGAGCCCAGCTCAGATACTTTCTAAGGAATTTAATTACCCTATAGAGGATAATTTTAGCTCTATTAGAGCTATAGGATCATATTATCAGGTCCTAATTCCTATAGAAAAAAGAGTAAAAGCTAAAAAGCTAGCCCCTAGGACTGTCTCTGGAAGGTTGCTCTCAACCTTAGGTTTAAAAACCTATCTCGTCTATATTCCTTCTAAAAACTCAGTATTTAAAACTAGTTTTTTAAAGATTATAGAGCCTATAGGACCTATATCTAGGGGCCTACCTAGATATCCTATAGGGGCTTTAGAAGGGGACTCCATCTCAGAACCCTCTAACTGGAATAATCCTTTAGAGGGGGAAAGCCAAAATCATGATTCTGACCTTATTATAAAGGATTTTCCACAAGAGGATTACCCTAGACCTCAGGATCAAATGGTTTCCCTAGAGCCAGAACCAGAACCAGAGCCAGCCGCAGTCCTAAAGCCGGATATTTTAGAAGATGCCCCTTCTGAAGAAAATTCAGATAAAATGGATATTAATATAGCACTCTTAATAAAAGAGATTTGCTATAATGCCCAACAGAAGCTGAAGAGTGATTAGCCTACCCTAGACCCTAAATCTTGGAAGCAAGCCTTAAAAAGTCCATAAAAGAAGGAATGGCTTAAAGCTATATATAGCAAATTTGAACAGCTATTACAGTCCAGAACCTTTAACTTTACAGGCATTAACCAAGTTCCTAAAGGTCAAAAAATCCTAAAGAATAGGCTAGTTTTAAAGCTTAAGAAGAATAAAGAAAATAATCCTCTAAAGTATAAAGCTAGGCTAGTAGCTAAGGGTTTTATGCAAATAGAAGGTTTAAATTACACAGAAACCTTTGCTGCAACTAGTATTCCCCCTAGCTGGCGGATTTTACTAGCCCTAGCTGCTTGGCATAACTGAAAAGTTAAACAAGTTGATTTTATAGGTGCCTTTCTAAATAGTACCCTAAAGGAATTAATTTATATGCAAATTCCAGAGGGATTTACTGAATTTATAGAGGCCAACCCCTCCTTAGTTAACATAGCTAAGAAGTATGGTTATAAGGCTTCTATAAATCAAGTAATTATACTAAGAAAGTCCTTATATAGTCTGAAGCAAAGCTCTAGAGAGTGGCAGCAAGCACTAACCTTAGTGCTTAAATCCCTTGGATTTAGCCCCCTAGTGTCAGACCTAGCTATATTTCACAACCAGGACTCTAAGACCTTCATTATAACATATGTTGATGATCGTCTTCTTATAGGGCCTAATCTACCCTATATCCAGAAGCTTAAAAAGCAGATGCATAAGGCCTATCCTATAGAAGATAGAGGGCCTGCAGAATTCTTCCTAGGGGTTCAAATTCTTTGAAATAGAAGGGATAAAATCATCCAAATTCACCAATCCCAGTATATTTCAGAAGCCCTAGAGAGGTTTAGTCTTCTGGACTGTAAACCTATTGGAATTCCTATGCAACTAGGGGTCATAAATCCCTAGTTTTCAAAGCCTCTTATAGCTAAAGACATAAAGCTATACCAGAGCATAATAGGTACTATAATATACCTTATGCTGCTTACAAGACCAGACGTGGCTTTTACCCTACAGTGGCTATCAACAGCCCTGGCCGCACCTTATATAGAGCACCTAAATGCAGCTAAAAGCCTGCTTAGGTATCTATCTGGCACTCAAAAACTAGCTATATCTTATAAGGGTCCCCTACTAAAAGCTAGTAAATCCAGTATATCACATACATTATTGGATTTTGTGATAGCGATTTTGCAGGAGATAAAAGGTCTTCTAAATCTACCTATACATACCTTTATAAGCTAGCTAGGGGCCCTATAAGCTGAAAGTCTAAAAAGGCTTCTACCATAGCTTTATCAACTACGGAAGCTGAATCTGATGCAATCTGCAAGGCTTTTTGAGAATTAAAGTGGCTAGAAGGGATATTTATAGAGCTTAAAATGCCTTTAAACCCTCCTATTCAACTTTTATTCATGTACGCTAGGTAGCTAGAGCCACTAACTAGTTCATTAACTAACTTCTTAATATAGGAAAAACCTTAAGATAGGGGAGAAAACCCATATTATTCTATATAGCTCCTGCTAAGCCTTTAATATAGAGTCTTTATTATTTTTAACTATTAGTATAAGATATCTGCTAGTTCCCCTAGAACTATAAATAATAACAGAAGTGTAGTTATGCTTTATATAAAAGGTTAGTATATTAGTAAAAACCCCTTATAAGCACCTTTCCTCCTAATCCAGCTCTTTCTTCTCTATTCTGTTATTTCTATTACTTTTAGTCCCTTTCTTAGCCTTAATATTATATATTTACTATACCTTGTAAAGCTCCTTTGCTAACTTATACTACTAAAGTCGCCTAGTTAAGAGTACCTACTTTATAATACTTAGTACTAGCTTCTTATTATTAAGTGCAGCCTTAAGTTCCTATAGGTCTTTTATTATAGGCACTGCTAGGATTAGCCTTAAATAGTTATATTCTAGGTATAATAAAATAAGGTAGTAAATATCCTTATCTTCTCCTTAGTATTAATATATTAGTGATATTATCTTAAGCACCTGTCTGTTATAAAGAAAGGCATTTAGCCCTATCTTTTCTATTTAAATCTATACTAAGGCCGTAGATTTATACTTTAGTAGGCTATTATAAAGCCTTACTATCTTTTTTATACTCTTAAAGTTAGGTTCCTTGTTTATTACTATTGCTTTTGCCTGTTCTTTTCTTACCTAAGCCTTATACCTCTGCTATATCCACTGTTTTTCCCACTTCCTTTCTAATTCCTGTCTAGCTATAAGGCTACTAGGGAGGGGGGGGGGGGGCATTAGGAAACGCCTTATAGTGATTGCGTTAGCGGCCTCTTCCTTAGCGTCATAGCTATAATGCTATTAAATTACATGCCTGTTATATCTTCTTGCCTATACTACTATCTTTAAGTCTTTAGTAGAATTGTTACTTAATGTAATTAAGGTACAAATCTACTAGTAGTACTGCTGCTTCTGTCTCTAAAAGTGTTACTAGTATTACCTTATACGCCCTTATAACCTGCCTTAAGTATTTATTCTATTTTCTTATAAATACCTTTACTACCCCCTTTACTACCCCTTTTAACTTACTGTAGGTGTGGTATATCCTAGCTTTATAGGCTATTATGCTTCTTATTACCTGTATATAAAGGGATCTTGTATACTCTAGTCGGCATCCCTATGTAAACATAGCTAGCACTATAAGTGCTAACTTCTACTGTAACAACTTAGTATTTACCTTCTTTATATAGGTTAACTAACAAAGCTTCTAGTGAATTTAAACCCCTAGGAATCACGCTAATTATGTCGGTTATATTATTGTTCTTTTAAGTTAGATTATTATTATAATCACCTGTCTTTTCCTTATAAAGTATATTAGCTTGCTCTTCCCTAGGTTAAACCTTAGCTTATACTCTTTTAACCACTCTTTATATATTCTTTAGGCTCTTTTTAGTTATACTTTAGTCTCCTTTACTGTTTTTCTATATACTATAATGTTTATATTATTTAAAAACCCTAATATTAATATTGATTCTACTACTGCTAGTCTTTAATATAGTAGTATAATATAAAGCAGGAAGAGGATAGGAGATGCTAATAACCCTTACAGAACCCCTGTAGTAACTTGGATTTCTTTAGTAATACATCCGTTAAACGCTAATTATACTCTTCTTTTTAATATAAAGCCTTATGCCTATCTGGCCATTTACCCTAGTAGTCCTGGCTCCTTTATAGTACAGATTAATTATTTATAGCTAATAGTATTAAATGCCCTAGTAATATTTAGCTATAGTAATAATGCTATTCCCTAGTAATACTATACTATTCTTACAACCTCTTTTAGCATACTTAGTGCTACCTCTGTTAACCTACCAGCTATATTACTTATTTATATATCTAGTAGTATATAGCCTTTCTTTACTATAATAGTAATTCTCCTTATAATAGCTTCCTTAATTACTTTTCCTATTCTATTTAATAGTAATATCAGCCTCTACCCCCCTAGTCTGCCTAACTCCTTAGGGGTCTTCCTAGGTTTATATAGAACTACTACCTTTACTTGCTAGAAGGAGGCCGGATGGTATCCTAAACCATAGTATGCATTTATAAGGCATATTAAACATAATATTAGGGCTGCTCTGCATAGCTTAAGGAAACCTATTAGCAGCTTATCCGGCCCTAGGGCTTTTTAACTTACTATATTCTTTATAACTTCTCTAATTTCCTCCTCTGTAAATACAAGAACCACCTAATTATTGCTATAGTATCTTATCTCTGCCTCTATCTCTAAACCTAAAGCCCTAGCTATAAATAAAGAAAAAAACCTCTTTGCAAATGCCTTTACCTTACCCTTATATATAACCTTTATTATCTCCTCCCTACTATTATCTCCTAGCTAAGTTAGTAGTAGGACTTATTATATCTTAGGAGAAAGTCCACTCTATAGCTAGGCCTAGTGCTCTAGGGTTTAAAGGCTTCCTTTAGACCTAAATAACTTACTAACTACCTATTATTAACTGCTTCTCTTTTTCTCTAAGATAATACAATTCTGTTTTTCTATAGCTTTTATTAAGGCCTGCTATAATTCCTATGTTTATTATTACTGCCACTGCTTATTAGCATGTCTTACCTCTGCTATTATATCCTTTACCCTTTTATTCTACTAAGGCTGTAGTTTACTATGCCCTTAAGGTTATTTAAGTGCTGCTATATTAGCTATTTCTATAAGCTATTAGGTAAGCTATTATGCATAGTTATTAATTTTCTGCTAGTTATATAGCAGGAGCTTTAACCCCTTTTTTCTAAGCCTATTTAAAGCCTTTATTATAATAAGGTTCTTATTTACTATCCTTTAACCCTAGACTAACCCTAGGCTATTGCTTAATTTCTTGCTTATCCTAATACTAATAAGCTAAGGTATATGGTTAGATCCGGCGATTTCTACTAGCTTAATAAATTTAATACTAACGTTGTGAGTAGTTTATATATGGTTAATAGTGCTATCCCTGCTGCTATATTCTCTTTTTATTACTTCCCTAAATAGTATAGCTAGGCCGAGTTGCTACCTTGTTATAAATTTTAATATCTTATTATGCCCTTAAGAGGTTTAGCTGAATCTGTCCTGTAAGGGGTAGTGTTAGTTAAAGTCCCTTATAAATATTCTCCGGCCCTTTACCTAGGCATTAGCAAAGTATTATAAAGGCATTTGCCACTCCCTTTTATAAGCCGGGGAATAAATATTATATACCTCTACTCTATATAGCTAAATACTATACTAATCCTCCCCCCTCCTTATAGTTTAAAATCCTGTCTTAACCTTTTAATATATATAAATTACTATTTTTCTGCTATATATTACTAATATATAGTGCTTCTGAGATAGATTTAGCAGTATACTATTATAACCTCCTGGTTTCTAAATAGCTATTACCTTAGGGCTAATGCTATGCCCTAACGCTAAATGTACTAGATTGCTTTTCTTCTGTGTATTCTAGTATATAACCTTAATTATGTACTCTATTGTATGCTTTAGAGCACCCTGGTTGGGCTAGCTCTGGTATTGTTTTGCCCTTTAGTTAGTTATAAAAAGGCTAGTATTATGCCTTTCTCTGCCGGTCTCTGTTGTCCTAATTATAGCTTATAGGTTTATCTTATAAAAAGGCCCTTTAGTTATATGCTCCTTTCTCTTAGCTATTTCTTTATTAGTCCCTTAGTTTCTTCTTTATAATAACCCTTGCCTGTGGTAGCCGTTATAACCTCTGACTAATGGCCACAGAAGAACAGCGGCCTTATAGCATAAGCCTCCCTAGCCTACTGCTATTTATTATTACTTACTAAGTATAGCCAAGACTATGCTAGATATGCCTCTGCATAATTTAGATATTTCTCCTATACCTTACCTATTAATATTAGGCAAGTTCTCTCTTCCTTAGGGTGTTTTTTAGCAGTATACTTACTATATCTTGCTTTCTCCTTACAGTGCCTAGTAATATACCTAATTTTATAGTAGTTATAATATTGCTTTAGGTGGATTATCTTATTATATAGCTTAGTGTTAAAAATCTCTGCTTAGTATACTATTCCCCTATGGCATAGGCGGTTTGCTGCCTTAGTGCCCTTAACACTAACTACTAGTAGTGCCCTTATTATTATTCCCTTTAGCTTCCGTACTATTATCTTTACTGTGTTTAAACCATTCTCCTTTTTAATGTTCTGTCTTATATCCTTAATTATAATGTGGTTTATTAATTATATTAGGAATCCCTTAATAATTATACTAAACATCTTTCTATTTACTTCTACCTTAGGTCTAAAGGCAACTCTTACCTAGGCTGTATTTTCCTTTTATTTCCTTTCTGATTTAATAAACATAATAACTATATCTCTACTCTGTAGTTAGTATGCTACTACTACTTCCTTTATACTAATAGTGCTATTTACTGCCTTTATAATCTCCCCTAGTAATTTATTCCTAACTGCCTTATTAATAGTGTTTTCCTTTACTATTACTTTTTAGTAATGGCAGGCTAGTATTGCCATACCCTCTATTTAGGCTAAAGGGATCATCGTATTCTGTCCTATAGCTTTATAAGCTATAATAGTTACCTAAGTCCCCTTAACCGCTAATCTAGTCCTAGGAATAGCCTTTATTACCTCCTTAACTGCCTTCTTAACTATAGTTTCTACCTTACTATTAACTGCTCTTATAATTAAAGCTTATAGGCCTTCCGTACTAGTTCTTATTTAGGCTATCTTCTCTCCTGTATTTATAGTAATTTGTATAATAGTTTTAATAGAAGCTTATACTTCTATTATTTCTACCTTTAGGATAACTTTTATTATTAATTCCTTTAGTGATTTTATTTTATTCTTTAGTTTTTCCTATACTACTACTACTTTAGGATTCTCTCCTTAATACTATATTTCTTCCTAGGTAGTGCCTTATTCTTTATTAGTTATAGATCTATGTAAAAATTTATTAATTATTATACCCCTTATACTACTTACTTCCCTTATATAATATGCTATTACTAGGGGGGGTAATTAATAATAAGAAATCCGATTCTGTGCTTTTTTTTCGTTTTAGGCGTAATACCGCGTCGTATCCGCGGTGTTTTTTTTTTAAAAAAAAAAAAGTATTTAATTCCCTATTCAACTTTATTACGATAACTAAAGTGCTATAAAAACGGCTTATAATCCTGCTCTTTACAGCCGTACAAAGCATACCCTTCTGAAATTCCACTATAACCGGCAGCTTATATCCTCTGGATTAGCTAAAATACAGTATCTAGATACAAAGAAAATGCCGGCTAATGGATTAACTAAGCCTTTAACTATTCCTATTCATAAGGCTTTTATAGAGCTTATAGGGCTGGGGGCCCTATAATTATCTATCTGGTTATGCAACATTCTCATTAAAAAGCGGCTTTTTAAGGTCACCAAAAACACACGCAAAATTCAGAAATTTACAAAAACAAACCATGCCTTCAACAGGCCCTTTTTTGGCAAATCGTACGCTAACAACAGCGTTTTTTCAACTACCCTATAGCCCCGAAGCAGGGCTATATTCTCCGTACCTTTGAATTTTTAAATTGGATTATTTGGAATTCTGTTGAATTGTTTTGCACAACCCTTCCTTCTAATCCCTAAGACTTCTTCAGAGGGGGTGTTGAAAATTACAGGGAATTTTCAGCACTCTAGTGGTTGAGATACAGGTATCTCCTGTGTGGTCGGACGGACCCACTTTTACAGCTAATAAGATCATTTTAGTAACTGCAGGCAAGAACATTAATAACTGTTAACAACTGGCATTAACCTTCTACACCTTATTATAAGCTAATAACAGCTGTAAAATGCATAAAAATATAGAAATTTAAAGCATTTTTAATTGCCCTACAGCTGATAATAAGTGCATGAAAACGCGACCGGCAGGTTGGCAGCTGGCTAGCTGCTAAGGCTGCTAGAGGTTAAAATCTTAACCTTTGGAAGAAAATTCTGCTAATTTGGAATCCGGAAAGCAGGGCAATGACTTAACCGCTTTCCTTTATAGGAAAGTAGGTTAACCTATAGGTCATACTAATTTGCAGATATCTCAATAACTAGAGGTCTTAGAAAAGTCTTAGGAATACTATTGGAATAAGGGAATTTAGGGCTTTCTTTTTATGTAATAAATTTTTTTTGGGTGAAATTTAGAAAATTGGAAAAGTTGGATGTAGGACACGTCGGCACCTAGTTTATTAGGCCGTAAGTCCATTTTTTTATTTTTACATATAAATGATTTTTGTGGAAAAAGAAAAGTGGCATGTAAAGCCCAGCTGGCGGCCGTAGGGCTTAAAAAAGGTCGGTGGGTATATGAGGAAGCCACACACACTTCCTCACCAGACCCGACAGCTGTTGCCACTGCTAGACACTAGAAATTCTATAAAAAATCTATTAAAAATCCAGTATAACTTGCCCTATAGATCCGGCGTAAACTTCCAAGATACCTACTATTTTCAATAAAAGGCATACTACCTTCTCCTTATATACCCTTTAAAAACTAATATATATATAGTTAATATAATTATACCCTAGGTTAAGTCTAAAGTTAAAAATAATTTAAAAAAAGATAACTCTTAAGCTTAAGGCTTAGTAAAAAAAAGGAAAATAATAGTTAGCTATTATAATTACTATAAAAGGCATATAAATAAATAAAAAAGAAAATAAACTTTAATTCTTTTTTACTATTAGTTTTATTTAATAAAATAGCCTTTACTAATATATAAGTAAATAGTAAGTATAATAGCTATATTACTATAAGTAAATCTTTTATATAAAGTATAGGGTTTTTTATATTCCTATTAGCCTAACTTTAAATAATTTAAATAGCTATTTTTATTAAAAAACAAGGCTAGAATGGCTACTACTAAGGCTTAATTATAATATTTAGGGTTACTTAGTTTACTATTAATATAAATAAATAAAGTTTTTTAGTTTTAATATATATAATCCTAGGTCTTACCTAATTATATATCTTAGGAACCCTATAGTTAAAGCAATATAATATTATAATTTATATAGCCTAGAAGTTACTTATAGTCTGTTCTTTAGGAAACCTTTAAATATAAGTAATATCTACTAGAAAGATAGTAACTTTAATAATTATAGTATTAGGTTTAGTATATACTAAAATAGTATAATAAGTAGTAATAAGAAAAGAAAAAGATATATAGTTTTTAGCTACTAGCTTATAAGATATAACCTTAATACTTAATATTTCTATACTTAAACCAGACCTAATTAAAACGCTTTTAAACTACTTACTAAAAGAGCTCTAGGATTTTAAAGACTTATTTAATAAGAAAAAGGCAAATATATTACTATTATATGGAGAGACTGCAGACTATTATATTTAACTATAAAAAAACCCTAATAATACAGACCCTAAGCTTTCTTAGGCTTCCTTATATAATATACCTTAAGAGCAGCTCTTAAAGATATAAAAGCAAATTATAGATCTTATAAATAAAGGTTAAATATAAGCTAGCTTTTTATTAGCTAGGGCTTTAGTCTTACTTATTAAGAAGGCAAAAGAGGGTTAGTAATTTTATATAAATTATTAGGTATTAAATAAAGTTATAGCTTAGAATAAGTACTCCCTTTTTTTAATTAAGAAAACCCTTTACTTTCTAGCTAAAGTAAGATATTTTACTAAGCTTAATATTTATATAGCCTTTTATAAGCTATAGGTTACTAAAGGGGATAAGCAGTTAATGGCATTTTAAATATAATTTAGACTTTTTAAGTAGCTGGTTTGCTCTTTTAGTTTAGTAAGGGTACTTACTACTTTTTAATAATATATTAATAATGCCTTAGGGAATACATTAAGAGACTTTATAATAGCCTATTTAAATAATATTCTTATTTAAACTAAGAGCTCTAAGAAAGACTATATAGTAAAAGTATAAAAGGTCTTATAATAACTAAAATATACTAAACTATACTTAGATATTAATAAGTATATATTTATAGTTATAAAAGTAAAGTACCTAGGATTTATTATAAAAGCTAGTAAGGCTATTTACTTTAATTTAAAAAAGATTATAGTTATTTAAGATTAAAAGTCCCTTTAAATAGTTTATAAAGTATAAAGCTTCTTAGGCTTTATAAATTTTTATTAGAAGTTTATTAATAACTTTTTAGACCTTATAAGCCCTCTAACTAACCTTACTAAAAAGGCTACTAGGTTCTACTAGACCCTAGAATATAAAAAGGTATTTTAAGCGCTTAAAGCTGTCTTTATTTTATTCCTGATTTTTATATAATAGGATTTTAACTTAAAGATATAAATAAAGGCTAACTTTTCTAATAAGGCTATAAGCAAATACCTCTTTTAATATAATTTAAAGGGAGTATAAAGGCTAGTAATATATTACTTAGTGTAACTAATAGCTATATAGCAGAATTATATAATTTATAATAAGGAGCTCTTTAGTATTATTTCCTACTTAAAGGCATAGTTAGCTAAGCTAAAGAGCATAGCCTAGCTATTTATAATCCTTATAAATTATAAAAACCTAGAGTATTTTATAGCCCCTTAAGAAATATTTAAAAGATAAGTAAGATAGGCAGAAATATTATCTCTTTTTAACTATTACTTATGCTATTACTTAGGTATATAAGTAGGTTAGCTAAACGCTCTTTTTTAATAAGACTAGAATTAAAGCAAGAGGGAATAGCTAGTAAGTTGCATATTTTGCCTAATTTATAAGATATTAAGAATAGTTTAAAAGCCAGAAGCTAATACTATAAACCTAGTTAGAGTGTAAATAATAAGTAAGTTAGAGGAGGGTAATAACTAAAATAAAAACAATCTAAATAATTTAAAAATAATAGCGGGTTTTAGTCTAAAGGTTTTAAGTCCTCTCCTACTAGGCTTTAATTTATTTTAGAATAAATAGCTTTAAAATCTATAGAACTAAGGTATTACTAAGGACAGTTTATACTAAATTTAACTAAAAGTAGTACTAATAGTAAAGCAAAAGTTTCTTATATTTATAAAAACCTAGTTATAAATAGCAGATTATACTTTAAATATATAAAAAGTATTATAATTTTAGGGATAGCTTTAGGTACCTTATTATAAGCCTCTTATTACCTTACTTATATAGCAGGTTTATAACTTACTTATATTAGGCTACTTAGGGTAAAATACTACCTTTTAGGTGCTATATAAGGATTACTACTAGAATAGGATATTAAAGGATATAGTATAATATATATAAAACTACTATTACTTTAGTAAGTATAAGAGCTAATAATTTTATTAGGGTTTATTATAGCTTATACTAGCTATAGACTATTATTAGTTATAAATCTCTATAGATTTTATAATAAATCTTTTAGTATATAATAAGGCATTACTATACTTCTTAATAGTTATTATAAACTATCTTTTAAAGTATATATAGCTAGAGGTAATAATAAGTATAGCAGCTAAAGTATACATAAAATAGTTTAAATATTACTAGTAGTATTTCTATAGATTCCCTTACTAGATTATTTCTAATTATAGTTTAAATTAGCTTAGTTGCTTTTAAACTATACTTTATAAGTAAGTAGGTATTAAGTAATTACTATTTACATCCTATTATCCTTAAATAGACAGGGGTATAAAATAAGTAAATTAAAAGGTATAAATAGTTTTATAAGTAATTATTACTTTCTTATAGTATAATTAAGCTAACTATTTACTAGTATATTAAATAGCGCTTAATAACTAAATGTTTATAATAACTAGTATAAGTATAAACTAAGCACTAAAGGGCTTTAATATTAAACTAATTTTGTATATACTAAATAAGACTAAAAGTCTAATCTTACCTAAGAAAAAAGCTGTGTTATTCCTAAAATATATTTAGAAAGGGATAGTAATAGCATAAGCTATAATTAACTTTATATAATAATATTAGCAGGATATAGTAAATATTTTCTAGTGCCTAGTAAAGCATTACTAAATAAGGGATTTTATATAGTTAAATCTTTATTATATAAAGATAAACTATCCTAGCTAAAAACTTAACTAAATAAAGATAAAATATAAGGTTTTAAATACTCTAACTTTGCTTACTATTTATTTAAATATTCTATAAGGGATATACCTGGTTTTTTATATAAATCTTATTAAGAGGGCAGCCTCTAATCCACTATTATTATAATAGCTAGCTAATTCTAAACTAAGCCTAATACTCCTACTTTATAAAGATAATCCGGATTTAGTAAAATATAAGGTTAAGGAAATAGTAATAGCAAGAAATACCTAAGGACAGGGTAATTAATAGGATATATTAGTTAAATAAGCAGGTTATATTTAGCTAATATAGGAACCCTTAGAGAGTTTTTTAGATATAGTAGTACTAGAGTAGTATAAGGCATAATAAGGCAATATACATAATAACAACAGGCCTAAGAGAAGGCGTCTTAAGGGCAAGAAGAGGGCTATATAATAAATTTAAGCTTAAAGCTTAGATTTATATAGCTAAAGAGCGGACAACTTTATATAAGTAATATACGAGCAGTCTAGGCCCTAATTACACATATAACTATAAAGGCAGAAATACTAGAACTAAATAGATCTTTTCCTTTTCTTCTTTTTTATGAATATTATTCTCATTTAAGTTACTAGCTCTGTAGTCGCATCCTAGCGAGACTGATGGATTCGAGCTCAAAGCTCGGATCTATGCAGCTAAAGAGCAGATGACTTTACGTAAGCAATATGCAAGCAGTCCGGGCCCTAGTTATATACATAATTATAAAGGCAAAGATACTAAAATTAAATAAATCATTTCCTTCTCTTTTTCTTTATAAATATTATTCTTATTTAAGTCACTAGCTCTGCAGTTGCATCCTAGCAAGACCATAACATATAATACTAAAAGAAACTTTGCTTCTAGTAAATTTAGGTATTTAGCTTAACTATTATTAATTAATATTAATAAAGTCCTTATTAAGGCCTATAATAGTATTAGAAAACTTAAGTAATATTTTGCCCCTTTTTATAAAGCATATAATATTATTAAGACTAAAGCTAATGACCTTCTCTTAAAAGAGTAAATACTTTAAATAGCTATTAAAGTAGTTAATAACTCTACTAGTTTAAATAGCCTTATTCTTACCCTCTTAGTCTTTAAAACCTATTTAAGACTAATAAATAATTTCTTTTTAAGTTTTACTATTATTTAAAAAGCTAAAATACTTTAAAAAGCAATAAATAAAGCAAGATATAGTCTTATAAGGCGCTAAGTTTATAATGCTCTTAATACCTATAATAGCCTAATAACTCTACTTATATATACTCTTTCTTTAAATTTTAATATATAAGTTTATTATAAGAAAGGTAAATAGACTAGCCCTTATAAGCTTCTTTTAATAAAAGGAGAGACTTATATTATTAAGATACCCTATAGCCTTATAAAATTTTAGTTTATAGTTATTAAACCATATATAATCTTACTAAAGATAAAATCTTCTTATAAGGAAAACCTAGCTTAAGATAATAAAGCTATAAAAATATTCTTAATTTCCTAAGGAGGGTAAGGCTATAGCATAAACAGCTAAGGGTAAGAAGACACTAAACTTAATAAAACTTATAAGAATCCCCTAGCTTAAGACGAAATTTCTAAGAATACCCTTAATAACCTTATAACCCTAACTAATAAAGTAATAATCCTATTATAAAGAAAACGTAAAAGACCTTAGAAACATCCTTAAGCAAAGGCTTTTCTTATCAAGAAAGAAAAGGCTAACTTTTAGCTTATAATTAACCTTTATATATAAGGAAAGATTAATATACCTAAAGAACCTTTTAAACTTTTTAATAAAGCTAAGATTAATGCTTTACTAGCTAGAAACGTATTTAAATTTATAAAATTCAACCTATAAAGGTATAGAGGCAAAGGACTCTTTAGCTTATAAATAGTAAGAGAAATTAAAGGCAAAGCAATTAGCTCTTTATATAAAAAATCGTAATATGTTATTTAAGGCTATAGTAACTAAGGAAAAGAGGTTATTCTTATACAGTTCTTAATAATTTAAAAAGCTAGTTAAAGGCTTATTATTACCCTTACTCTTTTATTTAAAAAGAAAGGCATTATGGTTTAGCTTAAAGATATTACTTAGGCATACATTTAATTATAAACAAAGCTAAATTATATGATTCTTATAAAGCTTCCCATATAAATTACACATCTCTACCCACTAGATATTATTATAGTCATAATTAAGCCACTATACAAAATAGTAAAGGCTAGTACATATTAATAGTTAACGTACTTTAATTATTATTATTAAAAGCTATAAATAATAACCTTTATATATAACCCTTACCTCCTTATTTCTTCTAATAAAAACACCTGCTTTAGAGTTATTAGAATGCAGACTAATAATACATTAGGACTTAGTAATGCTAAATTCTTTAATTGTAAAGAGGTTAAATTAAAAAAAGCTAAATTCCTTATAAAGATAAAAGAGAAGTTAATAATTTTAATACTTCTAATATTTAATAGCTATATTCTAAGTAAAGTTAATAATAATACCTTCTCTTTATAATAAAAAGCCTAGGAGCATTTTCTAACAGGACACGACAAAAACACCGCGGATACGACGCGGTATTACGCCTAAAACGGAAAAGAAGCACAGAATTAGATTCCTTATTATTAATTACCCCCTTTAGTAATAGCGCATTATATAAGGGAAGTAAGTAGTATAAGGGGTATAATAATTAATAAATTTTTATATAGATTTATAACTAATAAAGAATAAGGCACTACCTAGGAAGAAATATAGTATTAAGAAAAGAATTCTAAAGTAGTAATAGTATAAGAAAAACTAAAGAATAAAATAAAATTACTAAAGGAATTAATAATAAAAGTTATTTTAAAGGTAGAAATAATAAAAGTATAGGCTTTTATTAGAACTATTATATAAATTACTATAAATATAGGAAGGGAGATAGCCTAAATAAGAACTAATATAAAAGGCCTATAGGCTTTAATTATAAAAGTAGTTAATAGTAAGGTAAAAACCATAGTTAAGAAGGCAGTTAAGAAGGTAATAAAGGCTATTCCTAGGACTAAATTAGTGGTTAGGGGGACTTAGGTAACTATTATAGCTTATAGAGCTATAGGGTAAAATATAATAATCCCTTTAGCTTAAATAAAGGGTATGGCAATACTAGCCTGCTATTACTAGAAAGTAATAGTAAAGGGAAATACTATTAATAAGGCAGTTAGGAATAGATTACTAGGGGAGATTATAAAGGCAGTAAACAGTGCTATTAGTATAAAGAAAATAATAGCAGTATACTAACTATAGAGTAAAGATATAGTTATTATATTTACTAAAGCAGGAAGGAAATAAAAGGAAAACACGGCCTAGGTAAGAGTTATCTTTAGACCTAAGGCAGAAGTAAATAGGAAGATGTTTAGTGTAATTATTAAGGGATTCCTAATACGATTAATAAACCATATTATAACTAAGGATATAAGGAAGAACATTAAAAAGAAAAATAGTTTAAATATAGTAAAGATAATAGTATGAAAGCTAAAGGGAATAGCAATAAGGGTACTACTAGTAGTTAGTGTTAAGGGTACTAAGGCAGTAAACTGCCTATACTATAGAGAAATAGTATACTAAGTAAAGATTTTTAATGCTAAGTTATATAATAAGATAATCCACCTAAAGTAATATTATAATTACTATAAGATTAGGCATATTACTAGGCACTATAAGGAGAAAGCAAGATGTAGTAGGTATGCTGCTAAAAAACACCCTAAGGAAGAGAGAACTTGCCTAATATTAATAAGTAAGGTACAGAAGAGATACCTAAATTATACGGGGGTATATCTAGCATAGTCTCGGCTATGCTTAGTAAGTAATAATAAATAGTAGTAGGCTAGGGAGGCTTATACTATAAGGCTGCTGTTCTTCTATAGCTATTAGTTAGAGGTTGTAATAGCTACTATAGGCAAGGGTTATTATAGAGAAGAAACTAGGGGACTAATAGAAAGATAGCTAAGAGGAAGAAGTATATAACTAAGGGGCCTTTTTATAAGATTAACCTATAAGCTATGTTTAGGACAACAAAGACTAGTAAAGAAAGGTATAATACTAGCCTTTTTATAACCAACTAGAGGGCAAAATAATACTAAAGCCAGCCTAACCAGGGTGCTCTAAAGTATATAATAAAGTATATAATTAAGGTTATATTATTATTCATGTACGCTAGGTAGCTAGAGCCACTAACTAGTTCATCAACTAACTTCTTAATATAGGAAAAACCCTAAGATAGGGGAGAAAACCCATATTCTTCTATATAGCTCCTGCTAAGCCTCTAATATAGAGTCTTTATTGTTTTTAACCATTAGTATAAGATATCTGCCAGTTCCTCTAGAACTGCAGACAATAACAGAAGTGTGGTCGTGCTTTATATAAAAGGTTAGTATATTAGTAAAAACCCCTTATAAGTACCTCCCCTCTTAATCCGGCTCTTCCTCCTTTATTCTGTTATTTCTATTACCTCTAGTCCTATTCTTGGCTTTAATATTACAAATCTGCCATGCCTTACAAAGCTCCTCTGCTAACCTGTACTGCTAAAGTCGCATAGTTAAGAGCACCCACTTTATGATATTTAGTGCTAGCTTCTTATTATTAAGTGCTGCTTTAAGTTCCTACGGGTCTCTTATTATTAGCACTACTAGGATTAGCCTTAGATGGTTATATTCTAGGCATAACAGGATAAAGTAGTAGATATCCTTATCTCCTCCCTAGTATTAACATATTAGTAATATTACCTTAGGCACCTATTTATTATAAAGGAAGGCATTTAGCCTTATTTTTTCTGTTTAAAGCTGTACTAAGGCCATAGATTTATGCTTTAGCAGGCTATTATAAAGCCTTACTATCTTTTTTATACTTTTAAAGTTAGGTTCCTTATTTACTACTATTACTTTTGCCTATTTTCTTCTTACCTAAGCCTTATGCCTCTGCTATATTCACTGTTTTTCCCACTCCCTCTCTAATTCCTATCTAGCTATAAGGCTGCTAGGAAGGGGGGGGGGGGGCATTAGGAAACGCCTTATAGTGATTACGTTGGCAGCCCCTTCCTTAGCATTATAACTGCAATGCTATTAAATTACAGGCCTGCTGTATCTTCTTGCCTATATTACTATCCTTAAGTCTTTAGTAGAATTATTATTTAATGTAATTATGGTACAGATCTATTAGCAGTACTGCTGCTTTTGTCTTTAAGAGTATTACTAGCGTTGCCTTATACGCCCCTATAACCTGCCTTAAGTATTTATTCTGTTCCCTTATAAATGCCTTTGCTACCCCCTATGCTACCCCTTCTGGCTTACTATAGGTGTGGTATATCCTAGCTTTATAGGCTATTATGCTTCTTATTACCTATGTATAAAGGGATCTCGCATACTCTAGTCGGCATTCCTATGTAAATACAGCTAGTGTTATAAGTGCTAACTTCTGCCATAATAATTTAGTATTTACCTTCTTTATATAGTTTAACTAATAAAGCTTCTGGTAAATCCAAACCCCTAGGAATTGCGCTAATTGTGTTGGTTGTATTATTGCTCTTTTAAGTCGGATTGTTATTGTAATCGCCTGCCTCTTTCTTATAAAGTACATTAGCTTGCTTTTTCCTAGGTTAAACCTTAGCCTATACTCCTTTAACCACTCCTTACATATTCTCCAGGCTTTTTTTAGTTATACTTTTATCTTTTCTGCTGTTTTTCTATATGCTATAATGTTTATATTATCCAAGAACCCTAATGTTAACGTTAATTCTACTGCTGCTAGTCTTTAATATAGTAGTATAATGTAGAGCAGGAAGAGGATAGGAAACGCTAGTGACCCTTGCAGAACCCCTATAGTAACTTAGATTTCCTTAGTAATACGTCCGTTAAATGCTAATTATACTCTCCTTTTTAATATAAAGCCCTATGCCTATCTGGCTATTTACCCTAGTAGTCCTAACTCCTTTATAGTGCGGATTAATTATTTATAGCTAATAGTATTAAACGCCCTAGTAATATCTAGCTATAGTAATAATGCTATCCCCTAGTAATGCCACGCTGTCCTTATAACCTCTTTTAGTGTGCTTAGTGCTATCTCTATTAATCTGCTAGCCCTATTGCCTATCTGTATATCTAGTAGTATATAGCCTTCCTTTACTACAATAGTAATTCTCCTTATAATAGCTCCCTTAATCACTTTTCCTATTATGTTTAATAGTAATATTAGCCTCTATCCCCCTAGTCTACCTAACTCCTTAGGGGTCTTCCTAGGTTTGCATAGAACTACCACCTTTGCTTGCTATAAGGTAGCTAAATAGTATCCTAAACCATAGTATATATTAGCTAAACATATTAAATATAATATTAGGGCTGCTCTGCATAGCTTAAGGAAACCTATTAGCAGCTTATCCGGCCCTAGGGCTTTCTAACTTACTATATTCTTTATAACTTCTTTAATTTCCTTCTCTATAAACATAGGAGCTACCTGATTATTACTATAGTATCTTGTTTCTGCCTCTATCTCTAGACCTAAAGCCCTAGCCGCGAATAAAGGAAAGAACCTCTCTGTAAATGCCTTTGCCTTACCCTTGTGTATAACCTCTACTATCTCCTCCCTGCTGTTATCTCCTAGCCGAGTTAGTAGTAGGACCTGTTATATCTTAGGAGAAAGTCCACTTTATAGCCAGGCCTAGCGCTCTAGGGTTTAAAGGCTCCCTTTAGACCTAGATAACTTGCTAACTGCCTATTGCTAACTGCTTTTCTTCTTCTTTAAGATTATATAATCCTATTTTCTTATAGCTTCTTTTAAGGCCTGCTATAATTCCTATGTTTGTTAATGCTGCCACTGCCTATTAGCATGTCTTGCCTTTACTATTATATCCTTTACCCTTTTATTCCACTAAGGCTGTGGTTTACTGCGCCCTTAAGGTTGTTTAGGTGCCGCTATATTGGCTATCTCTATAAGTTACTAAGTAAGCTATTTTGTATAGTTATTGATTTCCTATTAGTTACTTAGCGGGAGCTCTAACCCCTCCTTTTTAAGCCTGTTTAAAGCCTTTGCTATAATAAGGTTCTTATCTGCTGTCCTTTAACCCCGGACTAACCCTAGGCTGTTACTTAATTTCTTACTTATCTTAATGCTAATAAGCTAAGGTATATAGTTAGATCTAGCGATTTCCACTAGCCTAATGAATTTAATACTAACGTTATGAGTGGTTTATATATGGTTAATAGTGCTATTCCTACTGCTATGTTCTCTCCTTATTACTTCCCTAAACAGCATAGCTAGGCCAAGTTACTACCTTGTTATAAATTCTAATATCTTATTATGCCCTTAAGAGGTTTAGCTAAATCTGTCCTATAAAGGGTGGTATTAGTTAAAGTCCCCTATAAACATACTCTGGCACTTTGCCTAGGTATTAGCAAAGTATTATAAAGGCATCTGCCACTCCCTTTTATAAGCTAGGGAGTAGATGTTATATACCTTTACTTTATATAGTTTAATACTATACTAATCCTTCTCCCTCCCTATAGTCTAAAGTCCTATCTTAACCTTTTAATATATATAAATTACTATTCTTCTGCTATATATTATTAATATATAATGCCCCTAAAATAGATTTAGTAGTATACTGTTATAACCTCCTGGTTCCTAAATAGCTATTACCTTAGGGCTAATGTCATGCCCTAATGCTAAATATACTAAATTACTTTTCTTCTGTGTATTCCAGTACATAACCTTAATTATATACTTTATTGTATACTTTAGAGCTCCCTGGTTAGGCTGGCTCCGGTATTGTTTTGCCCTCTTATTAGTTATAAAAAGGCTAGCATTATACCTTCCTCTGCCGGTCTTTGTTATCCTAATTATAGCTTATAGATTTATCTTATAAAAGGGCCCCTTAGTTATATGCTCCTTTCTCTTAGCTGCCTCTCTATTAGTCCCCTGGTCTCTTCTTTATAATAACCCTTACCTGTAGCAGCTGTTGCGACCTCTGGCTAATAGCTGCGGAAGAACAGCGGCCTTATGGCATAAGCCTTCCTAGCCTGCTGCTATTTATTATTACTTACTAAGCATAGCCGAGACTATGCTAGGTATGCTTCTATATAATTTAGGCATTTCTCCTATACCTTACCTGTTAATATTAGGCAAGTCCTCTTTCCCTTAGGGTGTTTTCTAGTAGCATACCTGCTATATCTTGCTTCCTCCTTATAGTACTTAGTAATATGCCTAATCTTATAGCAGTTATAACATTACTTTAGGTAGATCATCTTATTATATAGCTTAGTGTTAAAAATCTCTGCTTAGTATATTATTTCCCTATGGCATAGGCGGTTTGCCGCCTTAGTGCCCTTAACACTAACTACTAGTAGTGCCCTTATTACTAATCCCTTTAGCTTCTATACTGTTATTTTTACTGTGTTTAAACTATTCTCCTTTTTAATGTTCTTCCTTATATCCTTAATTATAATATGGTTTATTAATTATATTAGGAATCCCTTAATAATTATACTAAACATCTTCCTATTTACTTCTGCCTTAGGTTTAAAGGTAACTCTTACCTAGGCCGTGTTTTCCTTTTATTTTCTCCCTGCTTTAGTAAACATAATAACTATGTCTTTACTTTATAGTTAGCATACTACTACTACCTCCTTTATATTAATAGCGCTATTTACTGCCTTTATAATCTCCCCTGGCAATCTGTTCCTAACTACCTTACTAATAATGTTTCCTTTTATTATTACTTTTTAGTAATAGTAGGCTAGTATTGCCATACCCTCTGTTTAGGCCAGAGGGATTATTATCTTCTGCCCTATAACTCTATAAGCTGTAATAGTTACCTAAGTCCCTCTAACCGCTAATCTAGTCCTAGGAATAGCCTTTATTACCTTCTTAACTGCCTTCTTAACCATAGTTTCTACCTTACTATTAACTGCCTTTATAATTAAAGCCTATAGGCCTCCTATGCTAGTTCTTATTTAGGCTATCTTTCCTTTTATATTTATAGTAATTTATATAATAGTTTTAATAAAAGCCTATACTTTTATTATTTTTGCCTTTAAAATAACTTTTATTATTAATTCCTTTAGTAATTTTATTTTATTCTTTAGTTTTTCCTATACTACTACTACTTTAGGATTTTCTCCTTAAGGCTATATTTCTTCCTAGGTAGTGCCCTGTTCTTTATTAGTTGCGGATCTATGTGAAAATTTATTAATTATTATGCCCCTTATACTGCTTACTTTCCTTATATAATACGCTATTACTAGGGGGGGTAATTAATAATAAGGAATCCGATTCTGTGCTTTTTTTCCGTTTTAGGCGTAATACCGCGTCGTATCCGCGGTGTTTTTCAATAATATAAAGGTTACAATTATAATAAACAGAATAATAATTAAGGTTATATACTAGAATATATAGAAGAAAAGCAATTTAATATATCTAGTATTAGGGCATGGCATTAGCCCTAAGGTAATAGCTATCCAGGAACTAGGAGGTTATAACAGTATACTACTAAATCTATCTTAGGGGCACTATATATTAGTAATATATAGCAGAAGAATAGCAATTTATATATATTAAAAGGTTAAGATAAAACTTTAGACTATAGAAAGGGGGAAGGATTAGTATAGTATTAAGCTATATAAAGTAGAGATATATAACATTTATTCCCTAGCTTATAAAAGGAAGTAACAGATACCTTTATAATACTTTACTAATACTTAGGTAAAGGGCTAGAGTGTGTTTATAGGGGACTTTAACTAATACTACCCCTTATGGGATAGATTTAGCTAAACCTCTTAAGGGCATAATAAGATATTAGAATTTATAATAAGGTAGCAACTTAGCCTAGCTATGCTATTTAGGGAAGTAATAAGAAGAGAACATAGTAGCAGGGACAGCACTATTAACCATATATAAACCACTTATAATGTTAGTATTAAATTTATTAAGCTAGTAAAAATCGCCGGATCTAACCATATGCCTTAGCTTATTAGTATTAAAATAAGTAAGGAATTAAGTAATAGCCTAGGGTTAGTTTAGGGTTAGAGGATAGCAGATAAGAACCTTATTATAGTAAAGGCTTTAAACAGGCTTAGAAAGGAGGGGTTAGAGCTCCTACTAGGTAACTAGCAGGAAATTAATAACTATACGTAATAGCTTACCTAATAGCTTACAGAGATAGCTAATATAATGGCACCTAAATAACCTTAAGGGTATAGCAAACTATAGCCTTAGTAGAATAAAAGGGTAAAGGATATAATAATAAAGGCAAGACATGCTAATAGGCAGTAGTAGTAATAACGGATATAGGAATTATAGCAGGCCTTAATAAAAGCTATAAAAAAACAGGATTATATTATCTTAAAGGAGAAGAGAAGCAGTTAGTAATAAGTAGTTAGTAAGTTATTTAGGTCTAAAGGAAGCCTTTAAACCCTAAAGCGCTAAGCCTAGCTATAAAGTAAACTTCCTTTTAAAATATAACAGGTTCTACTACTAACTTAGCCAGAAGATAACAGCAGGAAGGAGATAGTAAAGGTTATATATAAGGGTAAGGTAAAGGCATTTACAGAGAGGTTCTTTCCTTTATCCGCGGCTAGGGCTTTAGGTTTAAAGGTAAAGGCAGAAATAAGATACTGTAGTAATAATCAGGAGGTTCCTATATTTATAAAGGAGGAAATTAGAGAAGTTATAAAGAATATAGTAAGTTAGAAAGCCCTAGGGCTAGATAAGCTGCTAATAGGTTTCCTTAAGCTATATAAAGCAGCCCTAATATTATGTTTAACATACCTTATAAATATATACTATGGTTTAGAATACCATCTGGCCTCCTTCTAGTAAGTAAAGGTAGTAGTTCTATATAAACCTAGGAAAACCCCTAAGAAGTTAGACAGACCAGGGGGGTAAAGGCTAATATTACTATTAAATATAATAAGAAAAGTAATTAAGGGGGCTATTATAAGGAGAATTACTATTATAGTAAAGAAAGGCTATATACTACTAGATATATAAATAGGCAATAAGGCTAGTAGGTTAATAAAGGTAGTACTAAGCACGCTAAAAGAGGTTATAAGGATAGCATAGTATTACTAGGGGATAGTATTATTACTATAGCTAAATATTACTAGGGTATTTAATACTATTAGCTATAAATAATTAATCTGTACTATAAAGGAGCCAGGACTACTAGGGTAGATGGCTAGATAGGCATAGGGCTTTATATTAAAAAGAAAAGCATAATTAGCGTTTAACGGACATATTACTAAGGAAATCCAAGTTACTATAAGGGTTCTGCAAGGGTCACTAGCATCTCTTATCCTCTTTCTGCTTTATATTATACTACTATATTAAAGACTAGTAGTAGTAGAATTAATATTAATATTAGGGTTCTTAAATAATATAAATATTATAGTATATAGAAAAACAGTAAAGGAAACTAAAGTATAACTAGAAAGAGCCTAGAGAATATATAAGAAGTAGTTAAAGGAGTATAGGCTAAGGTTTAACTAAGGGAAGAGCAAGCTAATGCACTTTATAAGGAAGAGGCAGGTAATTATAATAATAATCTGACATAGAAGAATAATAATACAACCGACATAATTAATGTAATTTCTAGGGGTTTGGATTTACTAGAAGCTTTATTAGTTAACCTATATAGAGAAGGTAAATACTAAATTATTATAGCAGAAGTTAGCAATTATAGTGCTAGCTATGTTTATATAGGAATACTAACTAAAGTGTGTAAGATCTCTTTATATATAAGTAATAAAAAGCATAATAGCCTATAAAGCTAGGATATACTACACCTATAGTAAGTTAGAAGGGGTAGTATAGGGGGTAATAAAGGCATTTATAAGGGAATAAAATAAATACTTAAGGCAGGTTATAGGGGCATATAAGGCAACGCTAGTAATACTCTTAAAGACAGAAGTAGTAGTGCTGCTAGTAAATCCGTACCTTAATTACATTAAGTAATAATTCTACTAAAGACGTAAGGATAGTAGTATAGGCAAGAAAATATAATAGGCATATAATTTAATAGTATTATAGCTATAACGCTAAGGAAGAGGCTGCCGACGTAATCACTATAAGGCGTTTCTTAATGCCCCCCTACCCCTCTCTAATAGCCTTATAGCTAGATAGGAATTAAAAAGAGAGTAGGAAAAACAGTAAATATAGCAAAGGCATAAGGCTTAGGTAAGAAGAGAACAGGCAAAAATAATAGTAATAAATAAGGAACCTAACTTTAAGAGTATAAAAAAAATAGTAAGGCTTTATAATAGCCTGCTAAAGCATAAATCTACAGCCTTAGTATAGCTTTAAATAGAAAAGATAGGGCTAAATGCCTTTCTCTATAATAAACAGGTGCCTAAAGTAATATTACTAATATATTAATACTAAGGAGGAAATAAGGATATCTATTACCTTATTTTATTATACTTAGAATATAACTATCTAAGGCTAATCCTAGTAATGCTTATAATAAGAGACCTGTAGGAACTTAGAGTAGTGCTTAATAATAAGAAGCTAGTACTAAATATTATAAAGTGGGTGCTCTTAACTAAGCAACTTTAGTAGTATAGGTTAGCAGAGAAGCTTTATAAGGCATAGCAGATATATAATATTAAGGCTAAGAAAGGGACTAAAGGTAATAAAAATAATAGAATAAAGGAGGAAGAGCCGGATTAAAAGAGAAGGTGCTTATAGGGGGTTTTTACTAATATATTAACCTTTTATATAAAGCACAACTATACTTCTATTATTATCTGTAGTTCCGAGGGAACTAGTAAATATCTTATACTAATAGTTAAAAATAATAAAGACTTTATATTAGAGGCTTAGTAGGAGCTATATAGAAGAATATGGGTTCTCTCCCCTATCTTAGGGTTTTTTCTATATTAAGAAGTTAGTTAATAAACTAGTTAGTGGCTCTAGCTACCTAGCGTACATGAATATATAATAAAAAGCCTAGAAAAAGAAGCTATAATAAGTTAATAATCCGACTAACTAAGCAAGATATATTAAATAGTAAGCCTAAGGAGTATATATTGCTTTTATATATTAACCTAAAGCATCTTATAATCTTTCTATTACTACATAAGTTTAAAAACTAAAATCTAATAATGTTTTAAGGCTTAATAAAAGGCTTTAATAGCAAATTAATAATTAAGACTATAGACTTTAATATATATTTCTCTCACTAAAAAACGCCGCTTTTTATGTTTTTATTAATAGTTTTTTTGTAAATAATAAAGACCTTAGCTCTTAACTAGGCTATATAATTATCCTAGGTAATAAAAAAAAGGATAATAATGCTTTTAAATTTACCCTTAAAGGAAATATTATAACTTATAGCTTTACTAAATCTAAGAGAGTTATAAGGAGTACCTTAGCTTTTAAGCTATATAAAATGGTTTAAGGTGTTAATATTGCTTATATAATAAACACTACCCTAAATATTATTACTAACTAATTAAAGAAGCTGAAAATTTTAATAATAATCTGTACTAACTCTTTCTTACTATATAAATATATTATTAAGCTAGGTATCATAAAGGAAAAGATACTAATAATTAATGTTATAGCTTTAAGGCAGTTATATAAGAGGAGGAAAGTAGCTAAAATACAATAAATTAATAGCAATAATAATTCTGTAAATACAATAATAAAAGCTTTACTAAATAAATCTCTTAAGACCTTTATAACAGAAAATAAAGTCTAAATCCATATAAAAGGATAGGTTAAAAGACCTATTACTAGAGCCGCCGTAAAAGCCGCCGCTAAAGCCGCTAAAGAATAAAAAAGGCCTAATTCCTTACCAGACTTAGTAGTAAATTAAGCGCCTAATAAAGAGTTTAAATTTAACGAATTCAAACGCGATTATAAGCGCCTAATTTAGTAGGTTTAAATGCAGGAATTACACTCTTTAGACCTATAACCCTTTAACTTAGACTAATAAAAGTTATTTATTTAAAGGATGTTTCCCGCTTTATTACTAGTTTATTAATATGTAATTATTAGGGCGTTTTATGTATTTTTTAAAGCAATTCCTCTTTTTTAATAAAGAGAGAATTTATAAGTGTTAGAATTGCTTGTATAAAGGATAGAAGAGATACGCTGCATAAACCATAAATTATTAGTTATATATAAAATACATATACCCAGATTAGCTGGATTATAGGTTATATAACCTAGGACTATACTATAGCTATAATACTATACCTCTGTATTATAGCCTGCTTTTTTTCCCTTAGAGAAGATATTATAAATTATTAGACTTTATTACCCCTCTCTTACACTTATGCTGCAGCATACTTATAACTTGCGCGTTACCAACAAGTATAAATACTGGATTTAATATAAATAACTATATAATTTAAGTATTGTTGGAATCGCTCGTCTGGAGGATGGAAGGGATACACAATAGTAACCGGGAATTATAGGTCATATGCACAATGTGCGTGCCCTAATTAGCTGGATTACTATGTTATATAACCTAGGGCAGTACTATGGCTATAACACTATATTTCTGCGTTGTCCCCCTCTTTTCCCCCTTAAGAATTAAAAAAACAAGAATAGAAATCAGACCTTTGTTACCCCCCCGCGTTATTGCTACAGCATATCGCACCCTATGAAACCATTACTAATTAGTAGTTGTTATAACCACAGATTAGCTAGGAATTAACAGAAGAGACGAACTTTTAATATAATGTACTTATTTATTTAATTACGCAGAATCCGTTGTTTGTGCTACCTAAAAGTAACTTTTTCTATTATTGTTAACTTTTGCTACTTGTCTATAATTATTAAGAAGTTTCTTTGTAGAATTTACCCCTTATTATTGATTTACTACTAGTCTATAATTAAAGTATCTTCTTTGCTATTTATTATAGAGAAAACACTAAAAATAGCTTTAACTTCTACTACTAGAGCTAACTAACCCGTCTAAAAATCCCTTCCTATAAAACTCTAAAAGTATTCTAACTACTTTACAGAGAAATAGGCTAAAGCTAATAAACCAATTAACCCTAAAAAAGCTATAACTTCCGAACTTTATAATAAATTTGCCTACTATGTTAACTAGTATAAGTCTAGTAACTAGTAAGGTACTAGGTTTCTGTTTATATACTAAGAAGACTATAAAGGATAGACTGCTAATATTTTTAAGAAGATTACCCCTAAAGTCCGACAAGTACTTTAAAATATTCTTTAAAACTAAGGAATTAACATATAAGAAGGATTATAAAGACTAATTAACCAGGTACTTACTAATTTAGTTAGTATAAATAACTCTGTTTTCTTTCCTAATGAAAAGCTCTTAACAGGAAACAACACTATTAATACGTTAATATTAATAATAACCTTACCTCCCCCTAACCCTCCTAACCCTCCTACTAAAGAAATAATAATTAAAATAACAATCCCCTCTCCCCTAGAACAATAAATAATATTAAAGGAAATCACTAATATAGACCAAAAAGCCTTAAACTCTCTTTCTAGAGTTTATAATAAGGAAAATAAGTATTTTAGTATACTTTTTAACTTTATATATCCTAAAGTCCTAATTTTTAAGGATATCTGCATAGTATAAGGAATTTCGCCTGAGTTATACCTGTTTACACTATTAATAATGCTTACAGGTAATGCCTATAAGTATTACCTTAAGAAATTTAGCAGAAGACTTGTTTTATTTAATATAATAACTAAACAGATAAAGGAAAACTTTAAGACTAAAGAAAATCAAAAAATCTACTAAATATAATTTTAAGAGATAAAGTTTTATTGCGTTATAGCTAAAAATCCAATAAAGACTAAACTTAAATGTTTAGAATTAATAATTTAACAGCTCTTAGACCTATTTAATAGTCTTTACCCCCCCTCTAAGAAAGATATAATCCTTAGGCGCTAACTGGAAATATCTATTCAAGATAGCCCTAAATTCAACCAGATAACCTATGTTTAAACCAATACCTATAAAGGCATAGTTAGTAATATTCGCCGCTACCTTATAATAAAAGATATAATAGAACCTGTTTTAAAATCATCTACAAGCTAATAAATTACAAGAGAAAGCAAGTATTAACCTTAAAACACTACCCTGAGCACTAACATAGTCTTATTTACTAACTAATAATATTTATAAGCTTCCTAACCCTAAAATAAAGCTAGATCTAAGAAATGCTTTATCTATTATAAAGAAGGATATTAGTTAACTAACCATCCTGCCTCTAAATAAAAGAAAGCAAAAGAAACTTAGTGGAATAACTAAAGGCATAAATCCCCTCCTTTTAAACGCTAATTTTATGTATTCTTATAAGTATTTAAAGGTAAAGACAAAGAGTTATTACCCCTGGACAGTAGTAATAAGAATAAACATAAAAAAGCTGCCTAGAACATAGTATTTATTGCCTCTAAAGAAGAAAAAGCATAAAGTAACGGAGAAGCACGAGAAACCCTTACATTTATAAATTTCTTTATACAAGCACCTAATCCCCCTCTCTTTTCTGCCTTAACCATAAACTTCTTATAAGATAACGCTTTTAAACACGCGTTATTTATTAAAAACCCTTACGACTGTAATACTAATAAAACTATATAATAGCAGATATTTCTTATAGATTTATAATATACTGTGGAAACGTTTTATGGTATCCTCCTAAATACTATAGCAGCCGGAATTTCAACTGCTGGCTAAGGTTAAGTCAAAGCCTTAATATATTTTATAACAGACCTTATAATTAAGCCTTCTTTTAATTAAAGAACCATCAACTTTAGTGCCAGAAGCGTAACATTAAATAGCATTTTAAAGCTTCCTATGATTTTTAGTATAATTTCTTTTTACGTTCTTAATAGTACCATGCCTTTCCTATATTTTATTACAAATATGGATAAAATAAGTATTAAGCTTAATAATCTTAAGAACCTTTTTATTTAAGGAGAAAAGAAAGTACCTATTATTTAGAAATAGGGATATCCTTAGTAGACAATTAGTTCCTAAGAACCTGCTGTCTTTATGCTCTTAAAAGCAGAAATTCGCTAACTTTATTGTTAATTTAGCCACCCTTTAATTAACTAACTGTATAAACTTCTTACTAAAGCCGGTGAAGATTTTAACAGAGCTAACATAGGAAAAATTACATATGCCTGTTACTAATACTAGATAAACGCTAAGGCTCCTAGTAGATTTAAGTTTACCCTTAAAGATAATCTTAAATTTAACTATAAGGTCCTTATTAATATTATATAAATTAATAAGAAGCCTGTCCTCTATGTTATTAACTTAGTAACCTTATTTTAAGCTGCTTGCTTTCTTAGACCCTAACAACAGAAAGCTTAAGATATCTAGAATGCCCTTAAGGAATGTTAAATTAATACATATCTTAGACCCCTAGACTAGATAGTCTATAATGCTAGAAGAAACTTCACTTCTAGTAAATTCAGGCATTTAGCTTGACTATTGTTAATTAACATTAATAAAGTCCCTGTTAAGGCATATAATAGCATCAGAAAACTTAAGCAATATCACGCCCCTCTTTAAAGAGCATATAATATTATTAAGACTAAAGCTTATAGTCTTTTCTTACTCTTAAAAGGAAAAAATCGCTGACACCGCGGATACGACGCGGTATTACGCCTAAAACAAAAAAGAAGCATAGAATCGGATTCCTTATTATTAATTACCCCCCCTAGTAATAGTGCATTATATAAGGGAAGTAAGCAGTATAAGGGGTATAATAATTAATAAATTTTTATATAGATTTATAACTAATAAAGGATAAGACACTACCTAGGAAGAAATATAGTATTAAAGAGAGAATTCTAGAGTAATAATAGCATAGGAAAAACTAAAGAATAAAATAAAATTACTAAAGGAATTAATAATAAAAGTTATTCTAAAGGTAAAAATAATAAAAGTATAGGCTTTTATTAGATTTATTATATAAATTACTATAAATATAGGAAAGAAAATAGCCTAAATAAGAACTATCACAGAAGGCCTATAGGCTTTAATTATAAAAGCAGATAATAGTAAGGTAAAAACCACAGTTAAAAAGGCAGTTAAGAAGGTAATAAAGGCTATTCTTAAGACTAAAACGGCAGTTAGGGGGACTTAAGCAATTATTATAGCTTATAAAGTTATAGGGCAGAATATAATAATCCCTTTAGCCTAAACAAAGGGTATAGCAATACTAGCCTGCTACTATTAGGGAGTAATAGTAAAAGGAAATACTATTAGCAAGGCAGTTAGAAATAAATTACTAAGGGAGATTATAAAGGCAGTAAACAGCACTATTAGTGTAAAGGAGGTAATAGTGGCATGCTAACTACAGAGTAAAGACATAGTTATTATATTTACTAAAGCAGGGAGAAAATAAAAGGAAAACACAGCCTGGGTAAGGGTTGCCTTTAGACCTAAGGCAGAAGTAAATAGAAAGATATTTAGTATAATTATTAAGGGATTCCTAACATAATTAATAAACCACATTATAACTAAGAATATAAAGAAGAATATTAAAAAGGAAAATAGTTTAAACATAATAAAGATAATAGTATGGAAACTAAAGGGAATAGCAATAAGGGCACTACTAGTGGTTAGTGTTAAGAGTACTAAGGCAGTAAACTGCCTATACCATAGGAGAATAGTATACTAAGTAGAGATTTTTAATGCTAAAATATATAATAAGATAATCCACCTAAAGTAATATTATAACTGCTATAAGATTAGATATATTACTAGGTACTATAAATAAAAAGCAAGATATAGTAGGTATACTACTAGAAAACACCCTAAGGAAGAGAGGACTTGCCTAATATTAACAGGCAAGGTATAAAAAAGATACCTAAATTATACAGGGGCATATTTAGTATAGTCTTAGCTATATTTAGTAAGCAATAATAAATAGTAGCAGGCTAGGGAGGCTTATACTATAAGGCTGCTATTCTTCTATAGCCATTAGTCAGAGGTTACAACAGCTACTATAGGTAAGGGTTATTATAAAGAAAAGACTAAAGGACTAATAAAGAGGCAGCTAAAAGGAAGAAGCATACAACTAAGGGGCCTATTTATAAGATAAACCTATAAGCTATAATTAAAACAGCAGAGACCGGCAAAGGAAGGTATAATACTAGCCTTTCTATAACTAACTAGAGGGCAAAACAATACCAGAGCTAGCCTAACTAGGGTGCTCTAAAGCATATAATAGAGTACATAATTAAGGTTATATACTAGAATATATAAAAGAAAAGTAATCTAGTATATCTAGCATTAGGGCATAGCGTTAGCCCTAAGGTAATAGCTATTTAGGAACCAGGAGGTTATAACAGTATACTGCTAAATCTATTTTAAGAGTACTATATATTAGTAATATATAGCAGAAGAATAGTAATTTATATATATTAAAAGGTTAAGATAAAACTTTAGACTATAGGGAGGGGGGAGGATTAGTATAGTATTAAGCTATATAAAGTAAAGGTATATAATATTTATTTCCTAGCTTATAAAAGGGAGTGGCAGATGCCTTTATAATACTTTACTAATGCCTAGGTAAAGGGCTAGAGTGTGTTTATAGGGGACTTTAACTAATACTACCCCTTATAGGATAGATTTAGCCAAACCTCTTAAGGGCATAATAAGATGTTAGAATTTATAATAAGGTAGCAACTCGGCCTAGCTATACTGTTTAGGGAAGTAATAAGAAGAGAACATAGCAGTAAGAACAGTACTATTAACCATGCATAGACCACTTATAATGTTAGTATTGAATTCATTAAGCTAGTAAAAATTACTAAATCTGACCATATACCTTAGCTTATTAGTATTAGGATAAATAAGGAATTAAGCAACAGCCTAGGGTTAGTCCGGGGTTAAAGGACAGCAAATAAGAACCTTATTATAGCAGAGGCTTTAAACAGACTTAAAAAAAAGGGATTAAAGCTCTTGCTATATAACTAGCAGGAAATTAATAACTATATGTAATGGCTTACCTAATAGCTTACAGAGATAGCTAATATAGTAGTACTTAAACAACCTTAAGGGCATAGTAAATTATAGCCTTAGTAAAATAAAAGGGTAAAAGATATAATAGCAGAGGCAAGACATGCTAATAGGCAGTGGAAGTAATAACAGACATAGGAATCATAGTAGGCCTTAACAGAAGTAATAGAAAAACAAAATTATATTATCTTAAAGAAGAAGAGAAGTAGTTAGTAATAAGTAGTTAGTAAGTTATCTAGGTTAAAAGGGAGCCTCTAGACCCTAGAGCACTAGGCCCGGCTATAAAGTGGACTTTCTCCTAAGATATAATAAGTCCTACTACTAACCTAGCTAGGGGATAACAGCAGGGAGGAGATAGTAAAGGTTACATATAAGGGTAAGGCAAAGGCATTTATAAAGAGGTTTTTTCCTTTACCCGCGGCTAGGGCTTTAGGTCTAAAAACAAAGGCAGAGACAAGACACTATAGCAATAATTAGGTAGTTCCTATATTTATAAAAGAGGAAATTAAAGAAGTTATAAAGAATATAATAAGTTAAAAAGCCCTAGGGCCGGACAAGCTACTAACAGGTTTCCTTAAGCTATATAAAGCAGCCCTAGTATTATGTTTAACATGCCTTATAAATGCATACTGTGGTTTAGGACACTATCCGGCCTCCTTCTAGTAAGTAAAGGTAGTAGTTCTATATAAACCTAGGAAAACCCCTAAGGAGTTAGGTAAACTAGGGGGGTAAAGGCCGATATTACTATTAAACACACTAGGAAAAGTAATTAAAGGAGCTATTATAAGGAAAATTACTACTATAGTAAAGGAAGGCTATATACTACTAAATATATAAATAGGCAATAGGGCTGGCAGGTTAATAAAGGTAGCACTAAGCATGCTAAAAGAGGTTATAAAAACAGTATAATATTACTAGGGAATAGTATTATTATTACAGCTAGATATCAATAGGGCATTTAACACTATTAGCTATAAACAGCTAATCCGCACTATAAAGGAGTTAGGACTGCTAGGGTGGATAGCCAAATAAGCACAGGGCTTTATATTAAAAAGAAGAGCATAACTAGCGTTTAATAGGCATATTACTAAGGAAATCTAAGTAACTATAAGGGTTCTATAAGAGTTACTAGTATCTCCTATCCTCTTCCTGCTCTATATTATACCATTATATTAAAGACTAGTAGCAGTAGAATCAACATTAATATTAGGGTTCTTGGATAATATAAATATTATAGTATATAGAAAAACAGCAAAGGAGACTAAAATACAACTAAAAAAAGCCTAAAGGATATATAAGGAGTAGTTAAAGGAGTACAGGCTAAGGTTTAACCTAGGGAAGAGCAAGCTATTATACTTTATAAGGAAGAGGCAGGTAATTATAATAACAATCCGACTTAAAAGAATAATAATATAACCAACATAATTAGCGTAATTCCTAGGGGTTTGGATTTACTAAAAGCTTTATTAGTCAACCTATATAAAAAAGGTGAATACTACATTGTTACAGCAGAAGTTAGTACTTATAGCACTAGCTATATTTACATAGGGATGCCGACTAAAGTGTGCAAGATCCCTTTATACACAGGTAATAAGAAGTATAATAGCTTATAAAGCCAGGATATACTATACCCACAGTAAGTTAAAAGGGGTAGCATAAGGGGTAATAAAGGCATTTATAAGGGAATAAAATAAATACTTAAGGCGGGTTATAAGGGCGTATAAGGCAATGCTAGTAATACTCTTAAAGATAAAAGCAGCAGTATTACTAGTGGATCTATACCTTAATTATATTAAGTAATGATTCTACTAAAAACTTAAGGATAATAGCATAGGTAAAAAGATATAATAAGTATGTAATTTAATAGTATTATAGCTATAACGCTAAGGAAGAGGCCGCTAACGCAATTACTATAAGGCGTTTCCTAATGCCCCCCCCCCTCCCTAGCAGCCTTATAGCTAGATAGAAATTAGAAAAGGAGTAGGAAAAACAGTAAATACAGTAGAGGCATAAAGCTTAGGTAAAAAGAGAATAGGCAAAAGCAATAGTAATAAATAAGGAACCTAACTTTAAAAGCATAAAAAAATAGTAAGGCTTTATAATAGCCTGCTAAAGCATAAATCTATAGCCTTAGTGTAGCTTTAAATAGAGAAAATAGGGCTAAATGCCTTCCTTTATAACAAATAGGTGCCTAAGGTAATATTACTAATATGTTAATACTAGGGAGAAAATAAGAATATCTACTACCTTATCCTTTTATACTTAGAATATAACTATCTAAGACTAATCCTAGCAGTGCCTATAATAAAAAACCTGCAGGAGCTTAGGGCAGTGCTTAACAATAAGAAGCTAGCACTAAATATTATAAAGTAAGTGCTCTTAACTAAGTGACTTTAGTAGTACAGGTTAGCAGAGGAGCTTTATAAGGCATAGTAGATATATAATATTAAGGTTAAGAAAGGGACTAAAGGTAATAGAAATAGCAGAATAAAGAAGGAAGAGCTAGATTAAAAGGGGAGGTGCTTATAGGGGGTTTTTACTAATATACTAACCTTTTATATAAAGCATAACTATACTTCTGTTATTATCTGCAGTTCCGGGGGAACTAGCAGATATCTTATACTAATAGTTGAAAATAATAAAGACTCTATGGCGTATAAGGCGACGCCAGTAACACTCTTAGAGACAGAAGCAGCAGTACCGCCAGTGGATCTGTACCTTAATTACATTAAGCAATGATTTTACTAAAGACTTAAGGATAGTAGTATAGGCAAGAAGATATAATAGGCATGTAATTTAATAGTATTATAGCTATAATACTAAGGAAGAGGCTACTAATGTAATTACTATAAGGCGTTTCCTAATGCCCCCCCCCCCTCCCTAGCAGCCTTATAGCTAGATAGGAATTAGAAAGGAAGTGGGAAAAACAGTGAATATAGCAGAGGAATAAGGCTTAGGTAAGAAGAGGATAAGCAAAAGTAATAGCAGTAGATAAGAAACCTAACTTTAAGAGTATAAAAAAGATAGCAAGGCTTTATAATAGCCTGCTAAAGCATAAATCTATAGCCTTAGTACAGCTTTAAATAAAAAAGATAGGGCTAAATGCCTTCCTTTATAACAGATAGGTACCTAAGGTAATATTACTAATATATTAATACTAGGGAGAAGACAAGTACATTTACTACCTTATCCTATTATGCCTAGAACATAACTATTTAAGGCCAATCCTAGTAGTGCCTATAATAAGAAACCTGTAAGAACTTAGGGCAGTACTAAATAATAAAAAGCTAGTATTAAATATTATAAAGTAGGTGCTCTTAACTAGGTAACTTTAGTAGTATAGGTTAGCAGAGAAGCTTTATAAGGTATGGCAGATATATAATGTTAAGGCTAAGAAAGGGACTAAAGGTAATAGAAATAATAGAATAAAGGAGGAAAAGCCGGATTAGGAGGGGAGGTGCTTATAAGGGGTTTTTACTAATATACTAACCTTTTATATAAAGCACGACCATACTTCTGTTATTGTCTGCAGTTCCGGGGGAACTGGCAGATATCTTATACTAATAGTTAAAAATAATAAAGACTTTATATTAAAGGCTTAGCAGGAGCTATATAGAAGAATATAGGTTTTCTCCCCTATTTTAGGGTTTTTCCTATATTAAGAAGTTAGTTGATGAACTAGTTAGTGGCTTTAGCTACCTAGCGTACATGAATAATAATAATAATAAAGACTCTATATTAAAGGCTTAGCAGGAGCTATATAGAAGAATATAGGTTTTCTCCCCTATCTTAGGGTTTTTCCTATATTAAGAAGTTAGTCGATGAACTAGATAGTGGCTCTAGCTACCTAGCGTATATGAATAATATAGTCTTTTCTTAAAAGAGGAAATGCTTTAAATGGCTGTTAAAGCAGTTAACGACTTAGCCGGCCTAAATAGCCTTATCCCTACTCTCTTAGTCTTTAGAACCTATCTAAGGATAATAAACAATTCCCCCCTAAGCTTTATAGTTGCCTAAAGAGCTAAGATACTTAAAAAAGCAATAAACAAAGTAAGACATAGTCTTATAAGACGCTAGGTTAATAATGCCCTTAACACTCAAAATGGCCTAATAACCCTGCTAACACACAACCTTCCCTTAAACTCTAATATATAAGTTTATTATAAAAAAGGCAAATAGACTAGCCTATATAAGCTTCTTTTAATAGAAGGTAAGACGTGTATTATTAAGATACCTTATAGCCCTATAAAGTTTTAATCTATAGTTATTAAACTATATATTACTTTACTAGAAGAAGAGTCTTCCTATAAGGATAACTAAGCCTAAAATAAGGAAGCTACAGAAATAGCTTTAACTTTCTAAGAAGGGCAAGTCCTAAGCCCAGATAACCCAGACCAAGAAAACGCCAAAATTAATGCTCTGCTTAAGACTCCCCGTAATAACCCTATGAATTCACTATAAAGAGGCCGTAGAAGACCTCGGAAATACCCTTAACTAGAAGCTTTCCTTATAGAGAAAGAAAAGGCCGATTTTCAACTTATAATTAACCTCTGTGCACAAGGAAAGATAACCATGCCTAAAGAACCATTTAAACTCTCTAATAAGGCTAAAATTAACGCTCTACTAGCGAGAAATGTGTTTAAATTTATTTAATTTAACCCTTAAAAGCATAGAAGCAAGAGACTCTTTAGTTTATAAATAGTATGTAAGATTAAGGGTAAAGTAACTAATTCCTTATATAAAAAATCACAATATATTATTTAAGGACATAGTAACTATAGGAAAGAGGTTATCCTTATATAGTCCTTAATGATTTAAAGAGCTAGTCAGAGGCTTATTATTACTCTTACTCTATTATTAAAAAGAGAAGGCATTATGGCTTAGTTAAGGGATATTACCTAAGCATATGTGCAGTTACAGACGAAGTTTAATTGCACGATTCTTACAAAGCTTCTAGTATAAATTGCACACCTTTACCCGCTAGATGTTATAATAGTTATAATAAAGCTGCTTTATGGAATTGCAGAAGCAGGCACACATTAGTAGTTAACGTATTTTAATTATTATTGTTAAAAACTCTAGATAATTACTTTCATATATAACCCATGCCTTCTTATTTTTTTACAGAAAAGCTCTTATTTTAGACTTATTAAAATGCAGACTAATAATACGTTAGGCCTTAGTAACGCTGAATTCTTTGATTGTAAAGAGGTTAAGTTGAAAAATGCCGGATTTCTTGCAAAGCTAAAGCAATGCCTAGAGAAATTAATACTATTAATGTTTAATAGTTGTATTCTAAGCAAAGCTAACAATAGTACCTTCTCCCTATAGTAAAAGGCATAAGAAAAGAAGCTATTAGAAGTTAACTAGGATAATTAAGCTTAATATATTAAGCAAAGGGCTTAAGGTGCATATATTGCTCTTATTTACTAACCTAAAGCCTTCTATAATCTTTCTATTACTGCTTAAAGTTAATAACTAAAACCTAATAATATAACAAAGCTTAATAAAAGGCTTAGGTGGCAAATTAATAATTAAAACCACGGACTTTACTACGTGCCTCTCTTACTAGAAAATGCCTCTCTTTATGTTTTTATTAATAGCTCCTTTACGAATAATAAAGACCTTAGCTTGCAGCTTAGCTATGTAATCATTCTTAGTAATAAGGAAGAGAACGTTAATGCCTTTAAATTTATGCTTATAGGCAACATTATAACCTACAGCTCTATAAAATCTAAAAGAGTTATAAGAAGCGCCTTGGCATTAAAGCTGTATAGAATGGTTTAAGGAGTTAATATTACTTATGTAATAAGTACAACGTTAAGCATTATTACTAATTTATTGAATAAGCTAAATATTCTAATCGTAATATGCACTAACTCTTTCTTATTATATAAGTGTATTGTTAAATTAAGTACTATAAAGGAGAAAAGGCTTATAATTAATATTATGGCGCTATAACAGTTATATAAGCAAAGGGAAATCACGGAAATCCGATAGATTAATAGCTATAATAACCTTACTAACGTAATAATAAAAGCCTTCCTAAATAGAAGTCTTAAGACCTTTATGACTAAGAATAAGGCTTAAATCCGAGTAAAAGATTAGGTAAAGAGACCGGTGTTAAGCGTTAAAGCTAAAGCCGAAGCTGCTTAGGAGGAATTAATTGCACAATAAAGAATTTAAATTTAATAAATCCGAATGCAATTGATTAAGAGACTTTAAGGATGCTCTATACTAGGGAAAAGTTATTCATTTAGGTAATATTTCTTATGTATTGCAGCGTTGTTGATTTTTGCTTATTTGTTGATTTTTACGGATTTTTTTACGTGTTTTAAAGCGATTCCTCTTTTTTAATAAAGAGAGAGTTTGCAAGTGTTAAAATCGCTTGTCTGGAGAATAGAAGGGATACACAATAGTAACCGGGATTTATAGGTCATATGCATAATGTATATGCCCTAATTAGCTGGATCACTATGTTATATGACCTAGGGCAGTACTATGGCTATAATACTATATTTCTGCATTATCCCCCTCTTTTCCCCCTTAAGAATTAAAAAAACAAGAATAGAAATCAGACCTTTGTTACCCCCCCGCGTTGTTGCTGCACCATATTGCACCCTGTGAAACTATCAAGTATTATCTCTTTTATTATTTACTTAGCAAATTTATAGTTATATAGTAACTATTAATTAGTATTAAGAGCATAGGGTATAATTATACTATAGTATAAAAGGGGGGGTAATAAAAGGTCTAATTATTTATATTCTAAGTAACGGGAAAAAGGAGGAATAATATAAAAGTTATAGTATTATAGCTATAGTACTACCCTAGGTTACATAATAAGTAATCCAGCTAATTAGAGCATGTGCATTATACGTATAACCTATAATTTCCAGTTACTGTTGTGTATCTCTTCTATTATCCAAACGAGCGATTCTAACAGTAATACTTAAGAATTATTTTACAATTATAAGGTACTTTAATTATAATATATCTTATTTAATATCAAATTTTCTTATTTTCTTATTAAGTATTATATAAAGTTTTATATAGAGTTTTATAAGTTTAATTACTTTAGCTTATTAAAATCCTTTAGCTAGAAATAGTTTTTATTTAAATTAAATAAAAAAGTTATTAAACTATTTATTTTTATATTATTTTAGTTAATTTAGCTTGAAAATTACTTTTTTTTATTAATAATGATTTATATAAAGCAGATTTAAATAATTAAAAAGTATTATTAAAAAAACCTAATATTATATCTTTTTTTAAAATAAGATATAATTTATACATATATTATAGCTAATAAAATTTAGTATATAAAGTATTATTACTTTTATATATTTTTAATAAAATTATTATTTACTTATAATTTATATATTATAAAGGCCTTTTATATTAAAAAAATAATCTTATTTTTATTTTATAAGTCATTTATTAAAAAAAGTTTTTTTTTAAAATAAACTATTTTTTAAGTAATTATATTTTATTATTTTTATATACTTTAAATTACTTTTTATAAAAGCTTTAATATTTTTTAAGTTACTTTTTATAAGAGTTTATATATTATTAAAGTAAAAAATTTTTTTAATATTACTTTACTTTTTATTTAAAAACTTATTATAAATATAATATTAATAAAAAAAAGTTATTATTATTATTTAATTACTTTCTATAAATATTATATTTACTACTTAAGTTATTATATATTAAGTATATTTCTTTTTACTAAATAATTATTAATATGTTTTGTTATTTTTATAGTAAATAATATATAGTTTTTATATTATATTATTTTATATTTATTAAGAATAAATAATAAATATTAAGGTCTAGCCTAATAATATAATTATAAACTAATAATAAAAATAATATTATTATTTATAAAGAGAAAAAAAAGCCTAATTAAAACTAATAATATAACTTTATAATTATATATATAGCTAGGGCCTATACTGCTTATATATAGCTTATATAATATAGCCACTCTTCCGTCTGTAAAGATCTAAGCTTTTAGCTCGAATCCATTATAATACTAGTTAATTAGTACTCTATAACATGGTTTTCCTACCCTATATAAAGCAAATAAGAAGAAGAAGTACTAGATACTAGAATAATTGCTAGCTAGTGTAAATTAATAATAATAATATAAAAGCTATAGTATTATAGCTATAATACTGTTCTTAGTTATATAATATAGTATATATATTCATGTACGCTAGGTAGCTAGAGCCACTAACTAGTTCATTAACTAACTTCTTAATATAGGAAAAACCCTAAGATAGGGGAGAAAACCTATATTCTTCTATATAGCTCCTGCTAAGCCTTTAATATAAAGTCTTTATTATTTTTAACCATTAGTATAAGATATCTGCCAGTTCCCCTAGAACTGCAGATAATAATAGAAGTATAGTTATGCTTTATATAAAAGGTTAGTATGTTAGTAAAAACCCCCTATAAGCAACTCCCCTCCTAATCCAGCTTTTCCTTTTCTATTCTATTATTTCCGTTACCTTTAGTCCCTTTCTTAGCCTTAACATTATATATCTACTATGCCTTATAAAGCTTTTCTGCTAACCTGTACTACTAAAGTTACCTAGTTAAAAGCACTTACTTTATAATATTTAGTACTAGCTTTTTATTATTAAGTACTGCCCTAAGTTCCTACAAGTCTCTTATTATAAGTATTACTAGGATTAGCCTTAGATAGTTATATTCTAGGTATAATAGGATAAGGTGGTAAATATCCTTATCTTCTCCCTAGTATTAATATATTAGTAATATTACCTCGGGCACTTATTTATTATAAAGAAAGGCATTTAGCCCTATCTTTTCCGTTTAAAGCTGTACTAAGGCTGTAGATTTATGCTTTAGCAGGCTATTATAAAGCCTTACTATCTTTTTTATACTTTTAAAGTTAGGTTCCTTATTTACTACTATTACTTTTACTTATTCTCTTCTTACCTAAGCCTTATACCTCTACCATATCCACTATTTTTCTCACTCCCTTTTTAATTCCTATTTAGCTATAAGGCTACTAGGAAGAGGGGGGGGGGCATTAGAAAACGCCTTATAGTAATTATATTAGCGGCCTCTTCCTTAGCATTATAGCTATAATACTATCAAATTACATGCCTATTATATCTTCTTGCCTATGCTATTATCCTTAAGTCTTTAGTAGAATTATTATTTAATGTAATTAAGGTATAGATCTACTAGTAGCACTACTGCTTTTATCTTTAAGAGTATTACTAGCGTTGCCTTATATACCCCTATAACCCGCCTTAAGCATTTATTCTATTCCCTTATAAATACCTTTACTACCCCTTATACTACCCCTTTTAACTTACTATAAATATAGTATATCCCAGCTCTATAGGCTATTATGCTTTTTATTACCTATATATAAAGGGATCTTACACACTCTAGTTAGCATTCCTATATAAACACAGCTAGCACTATAAGTGCTAACTTCTGCTATAATAATTTAGTATTCACCTTCTTTATATAGGTTAACTAATAAAGCTTCTAGTAAATCCAAACCCCTAGGAATTGCGCTAATTATATCAGTTATATTGTTATTCTTTTAAGTTAGATTGTTATTATAATTACCTGCCTTTTCCTTATAAAATACATTAGCTTGCTCTTCCCTAGGTTAAACCTTAGCCTATACTCCTTTAACTACTCCTTATATATTTTCTAGGCTCTTTTTAGTTATACTTTAGTCTTCTCTACTGTTTTTCTATATGCTATAATATTTATATTATCTAAGAACCCTAATATTAATATTAATTCTGCTGCTACTAGTCTTTAATATAATAGAATAATATAAAGCAGAAAGAGAATAGGAAATACTAGTAACCCTTGCAGAACCCCTGTAGTAACTTAGATTTCCTTAGTAATACGTTTATTAAACGCTAATTATACTCTTCTTTTTAATATAAAGCTTTATACCTATCTAGCCATCCACCCTAGTAATCCTAACTCCTTTATAGTGCAGATTAATTATTTATAGCTAATAGTATTAAACACCCTAGTAATATCTAGCTATAGTAATAATACTATTCCTTAGTAATACTATACTATTCTTATAATCTCTTTTAGCATATTTAGTATTACCTCTGTTAACCTACTAGCCCTATTGCCTATTTATATATCTAGTAGTATATAGCCCTCCTTTACTATAGTAGTAATCCTCCTTATAATAGCTCTCTTAATTACTTTTCTTATTATATTTAATAGTAATATCGGCCTCTACCCCTCTGGTCTGCCTAACTCCTTAGGGGTTTTCCTAGGTTTGTATAAAACTACTACCTTTGCTTACTAGAAGGGGGCTGAATAGTATCCTAAACCACAGCATGCATTTATAAGGTATATTAAACACAATATTAGGGCTGCTTTATATAGCTTAAGAAAACCTATTAATAGCTTGTCTAGCCCTAAGGCTTTTTAACTTATTATATTCTTTATAACTTTTTTAATTTCCTCCTCTATAAACACAGAAACCACCTAATTATTACTATAGTATCTTATCTCTACCTCTATCTCTAAACCTAAAGCCCTAGCTGCAGATAAAAAAAAGAACCTCTCTATAAATACGTTTACCTTACCCTTATATATAACCTTTACTATCTCCTCCCTATTATTATCTCCTAGCTAAGTTAATAGTAAGACCTATTATATCTTAGGAGGAAGTCCACTCTATAGCCAGGCTTAGTGCTTTAGGGTTTAAAGGCTCCCTTTAGACCTAAATAACTTACTAACTACTTATTACTAACTACTTCTCTTCTCCTTCAAAATAATATAATTCTGTTTTTCTATAGCTTCTATTAAGGCCTACTATAATTCCTATGTCTGTTATTACTATTACTGCCTATTAGCATATCTTGCCTTTACTATTATATCCTTTACTCTTTTATTCCACTAAGGCTGTAATTTATTGTGCTCTTAAGGTTATTTAAGTACCGCTATATTAGCTATCTTTATAAGCTATTAGGTAAGCCATTATATATAGTTATTAATTTCCTACTAGTTATATAGCAGGAGCTTTAACCCTTCCTTTCTAAGCCTGTTTAAAGCCTTTACTATGATTAGGTTCTTATTCACTATCCTTTAACCCTAGACTAACCCTAGGCTATTACTTAATTCCTTGCTTGTTTTAATGCTAATAAGCTAAGGCATATGGTCAGATCTGGCGATTTCTACTAGCCTAATAAATTTAATACTAATATTATAAGTAGTCTACATATAGTTAATAGTACTCTTCCTACTACTATATTCTCTCCTTATTACTTCCCTAAACAGCATAGCTAGGCCGAGTTACTACCTTATTATAAATTCTAATATCTTATTATGCCCCTAAGAGGTTTAGCTAAATCTATTCTATAAGGGGTAGTGTTAGTTAAAGTCCCCTATAAATACACTCTAGCCCTTTACCTAGGTATTAGTAAAGTATTATAAAGGCATTTACTACTCCCTTTTATAAGCTAGGAAATAAATGTTATATATTATTATTTATTCATGTACGCTAGGTAGCTAGAGCTACTAACTAGTTCATCAACTAACTTCTTAATATAGGAAAAACCCTAAGATAGGGGAGAAAACCTATATTCTTTTATATAGCTCCTGCTAAGCCTCTGATATAGAGTCTTTATTGTTTCTAACCATTAGTATAAGATATCTGCTAGTTCCCTAGAACTGTAGATAATAATAGAAGTGTAGTTGTGCTTTATATAAAAGGTTAGTATGTTAGTAAAAACCCCTTATAAGCACCTTCCCTTCTAGTCTGGCTCTTCCTCCTCTATTCTATTGTTTCTATTACCTTTAGTCCCTTTCTTAGCCTTATTATTATGTATCTGCCACGCCTTACTAAGCTCCTCTGCTAACCTGTACTGCTAAAGTTACCTAGTTAAAAGCACCCACTTTATAATATTTAGTACTAGCTTTTTGTTATTAAGCGCTGCCCTGAGTTCCTGTGGATCTCTTATTATAGGTACTGCTAGAATTAGTCTTAAATGGTTATATTCTAGGTATAACAGGATAAGGTAGTAGATATCCTTATTTCCTCCTTAGTATTAGCATATTAATAAAGTTACCTTAGGCACCTGTCTGTTATAAAGGAAGGCATTTAGCCTTATTTTTTCCGTTTAAAGCTGAACTAGGGCTATAGATTTATGCTTAAGCAGGCTATTATAGAGCTTTACTATCTTTTTTATGCTTTTAAAGTTAGGTTTCTTATTTACTGCTATTATTTTTGCCTGTTCTCTTCTTACCTAAGCCTTATACCTCTGCTAGATCCACTGTTTTTCCCACTCTCTCTCTAATTCCTGTTTAGCTATAAGGCTACTAGGGAGGGGGGGGGGGGCATTAAGAAACGCCTTATAGTAATTATGTTAGCGGCCTCTTTCTTAGTATTATAGCTATAATGCTATTAAATTACAGGCCTGCTGTATTTTCTTGCTTATGCTATTATTCTTAAGTCTTTAGTAGAATCGTTATTTAATGTAATTAAGGTACAAATCCACCAGCAGCACTGCTGCTTTTATCTTTAAGAGTATTACTAGCGTTGCCTTATACGCCCCTATAACCTGCCTTAAGCATTTATTTTATTCCCTTATAAATGCCTTTACTACCCCCTATACTACCCCTTTTAGCTCGCTATGGGTGTAGTATATCCTAGCTCCATAAGCTATTGTGCTTCTTATTACCTGTATATAAAGGGATCTTGCACACTTTAGTTAGCATCCCTATGTAAACGCAGCCAGCGCTGTAAGCACTAATTTCTGCCATGATAATTTAGTATTTACCTTCTTTATATAGGTTAACTAATAAAGCTTCTAGTGAATCCAAACTCCTAGGAATCGCGCTGATTATATTGGTTATATTATTGCTCTTCTAAGTCGGATTATTATTATAATTACCTGCCTCTTCCTTATAAAGTGTATTAGCTTGCTCTTTTCTAGGTTAAACCTTAGCCCATACTCCTTTAACCACTTCTTATATATTCTCTAGGCTCTTTTTAATTATACTTTTATCTCCTCTGCTGTTTTTTTATATACTATAATGTTTATATTATTTAAGAACCCCAATATTAACATTAATTCCGCTGTTGCTAGTTTTTAATATAGTAGCATAATATAGAGTAGGAAGAGGATAGGAGATGCTGGCAACCCTTATAAAACCCCTGTAGTAACTTGGATTTCCTTAGTAATATATCCGTTAAACGCCAATTATACTCTCCTTTTTAACGTAAAGCCCTGTGCCTATCTGGCTATCTACCCTAGTAGTTCTAACTCCTTTATAGTGCGGATTAATTGTTTATGGCTAATAGTGTTAAACGCTTTAGTAATATCTAGCTATAGTAATAATGCTATTTTCTAGTAATGCCATGCTATTCTTATAACCTCTTTTAGCATACTTAGTACTATCTCTATTAATCTGCCAGCTTTATTACCTATCTATATATCCAGTAGTATATGGCCTTCCTTTACTGTAATAGTAATCCTCCTTATAATAGCTCCCTTAATTACTTTACTTATTGTATTTAATAGTAATATCAGCCTCTACCCCCCTAGTCTGCCTAACTCCTTAGGGGACTTCCTAGGTTTATATAGAACTACTACCTTTACTTATTAGAAGGAGGCCGGATAATATCCTAAGCTATAGTAAGCATTTATAAGGCATGTTAAACATAATATTAAGGCCGCTCTACATAGCTTAAGGAAACCTATTAGTAGCTTATCCGGTCCTAGGGCTTTTTAACTTACTATATTCTTTATAACCTCTTTAATTTCCTCCTCTATAAATATAGGAACTGCCTAATTATTATTATAGTATCTTATCCCCTCCTCTGCCTCTGGACCTAAAGCCCTAGCTGTAGATAAAGGGAAGAACCTCTCTGTAAATGCCCTTGCCTTACCCTTATATATAACCTCTATTATCTCCTTTCTACTATCATCTCCTAGCCAGGTTAGTAGTAGGACCTGTTGCCTTTTAGGAGGAAGTCCACTCTATAGCTGGGCCTAATGCTCTAGGGTCTAAAGACTCCCTTTAGACCTAGATAACTTACTAACTGCCTATTACTAGCTACTTCTCTTCTCCTTTAAGATAATATAATCCTGTTTTTTTATAGCTTCTATTAAGGCCTGCTATGCTTCCTATGTCCGTTGTTACTACCACTGCCTATTAGCATGTCTTGCCTCTACTATTACGTCCTTTACCCTTTTATTCCACTAAGGCTGTAGTTTACTATGCTCTTAAGGTTACTTAGGTACTGCTATATTAGCTATCTCTATAAGCTATTAGGTAAGCTACTACGCATAGTTATTAATTTCTTGCTAGTTATATAGTAAAAGCTCTAACCCCTTCTTTTTAAGCCTGTTTAAAGCCTTTGCTATAATAAGGTTCTCATCCGCTGTCCTCTAACCCCAGACTAACCCTAGGCTATTACTTAATTCCTTGTTTGTCTTAATACTAATAAGCTGGGGTATATGGTTGGATCTGGCGATTTCTACTAGCCTAATAAATTTAACACTAACATCGTAGGTGGTCCACATATAGTTAATAGTGCTATCCCTACTGCTATGTTCTCTCCTTATTACTTCCCTAAACGGCATAGCTAGGCCGAGTTGCTACCTCGTTATGAATTCTAATATCTTATTATGCCCTAGAGATATTTAGCTAAATCTGTCCTATAAGGGGTGATATTAGTTAAAGTCCCTTACAAATATACTCCGGCCCTTTGCCTAGGTATTAGTAAAGTGTTGTAAAGGCGTCTGCCACTCCCTTTTATAAGCCGGGGAATAAATATTATATATCTTTACTTTATATAGCTTAATACTATATAAATCCTCCCTCCTCCTTATAGTCTAAAGTCCTGTCTTAACCTTTTAGTATATATAAATCGCTATTCTTCTGCTATATATTGCTAATATATAGTATTCTTAAGATAGATTTAATAGTATACTATTATAGCCTTCTGGTTCCTAAATGGCTATTACCTTAGGGCTAATGTTATGCCCTAACGCTAAATGTACTAGATTGCTTTTCTTCTATGTATTCTAGTATATAACCTTAATTATATACTCTATTGTGTGCTTTAGAGCACCCTGGTTAGGCTGGCTCTAGTATTGTTTAGCCCTTTAGTCAGCTATAAAAAGGCTAGCATTATGCCTTTCTCTGCCGGTCTCTGTTGTCCTGATCTTAGCTTATAGGTTTGTCTTATAAAAGGGCCCCTTAGTTATATGCTCCTTCCTTTTAGCTACCTCTTTATTAGTCCCCCGGTTTCTTCTCCCTAATAACCCTTGCCTATAGTAGCTGTTACAACCTCTAACTAATAGTTGTAAAAGAACAGCGGCCTTATAGCATAAGCCTCCCTAGCCTGCTATTATCTCTTATTACTTACTAAGCATAGTTAAGACTATGCTAAATATACCCCTATATAATTTAGGTATCTCTCCTATACCTTGCCTGTTAACGTTAGGCAAGTCCTCTCTTTCTTAAGGTGTTTTCTAGCAGCATACCTACTATATCTTGCTTCCTCCTTATAGTATCTAGTAATATATCTAATCTTATAGTAGTTATAATATTACTTTAGGTGGATTATCTTATTATATAGCTTAGCGTTAAAAATCTCTGCTTAGTATACTATTCCCCTATGGCATAGTCGGTTTGCTGCCTTAGTGCCCTTAACACTAACTACTAATAGTGCCCTTATTACTATTTCTCTTAGCTTCTATACTATTATCTTTACTATATTTAATCCATTCTCCTTTTTAATGTTCTTCCTTATATTCTTAATTATAATGTGGTTTGTTAATTATATTAGAAATCCCTTAATAATCACACTAAACATCTTCCTATTTACTTCTGCCTTAGGTCCAAAGGTAACTCCTACCTAGGCTGTGTTTTCCTTTTATTTCCTCCCTGCTTCTGTAAATATAATAACTATATCTCTACTCTGCAATTAGCGTGCTACTACTACCTCCTCTATGCTAATAGCACTGTTTACTGCCTTTACAATCTCTCCTAGCAATCTATTCCTAACTACCTTACTAATAGTGCTTTCCTTTACTAGTGCTTCCTAGTAATAGCAGGCTAGTATTGCTATACCCTCTGTTTAGGCTAAAGGTATTATTATATTCTGCCCTATAACTCTATAAGCTATAATATTTACCTAAGTCCCCCTAACTACTAATCTAGTCCTATAAACAGCCTTTATTACCTTCTTAACTACCTTTTTAACTGTGGTTTTTACTCTGCTGCTAACCACTTCTATAATTAAGGCCTATAAGCCTTCTGTGTTAGTTCTTGCTTAGGCTATCTTCCCTTTTATATTTATAGCAATTTATATAAAAGTTCTAATAAAAGCCTATACTTCTGTTATTTCTACCTTTAGAATAACTTTTATTATTAATTCCTTTAGTAATTTTATTTTATTCTTTAGTTTTTCCTGTGCTATTATTACTCTAGAATTCTCTTTTTAACATTATGTTTCTTCCTAGGTAGTACCTTATCCTTTATTAGTTGCGGATCTATGTAAAAATTTATTAATTATTACACCCCTTATACTGCTTACTCCCCTTACGTAATGCACTATTGCTAGGGGGAGTAATTAATAATAAGGAATCTGATTCTATGCTTCTTTTTCGTTTTAGGCGTAATACCGCGTCATATCCGCGGTGTTCCGTATTTTGATCTAACCATATGCCTTAGCTTAATAAATGTTATATACCTCTACTCTATATAGCTTAATACTATACTAATCCTCCCCCCTTTTTATAGTCTAAAGTCCTATCTTAACCTTTTAATATATATAAATTACTATTCTTCTACTATATATTACTAATATATAGTGCCCTTAAGATAGATTTAGCAGTATACTATTATAACCTCCTAGTTCCTAGATAGCTATTACCTTAAGGCTAATGCCATGCCCTAATGCTAAATATACTAAATTGCTTTTCTTCTGTATATTCTAGTATATAACCTTAATTATATACTCTATTATATGCTTTAAAGCACCCTAGTTAGGCTGGCTCTGGTATTGTTTTGCCCTTTAGTTAGTTATAAAAAGGCTAGTATTATACCTTTCTCTGCCAGTCTTTATTATCCTAGTTATAGCTTATAGGTTTATCTTATAAAAAGGCCCCTTAGTTATATACTCCTTCCTCTTAGCTGCCTCTTTATTAGTCCCTTAGTCTCTTCTTTATAATAACCCTTACTTATAGTAGCTATTACAACCTCTAACTAATAGCTACAGAAAAACAGCAGCCTTATAGCATAAGCCTTCCTAGCCTACTATTATCTATTATTACTTACTAAGCATAGCTAAGACTATGCTAAATATACCCCTGTATAATTTAGGTATCTTTCTTATACCTTACCTATTAATATTAAGTAAGTCTTCTTTCCCTTAAAGTGTTTTTTAATAGTATACCTACTACATCTTACTTTCTCCTTATAGTGCCTAGTAATATGCCTAATTTTATAATAGTTATAACATTACTTTAAGTAGATCATCTTATTATATAGCTTAATATTAAAAATCTCTACTTAGTATACTATTCCCCTATAGCATAAGCAGTTTACTGCCTTAGTGCCCTTAATACTAACTACTAGTAGTGCCCTTATTACTATTCCCTTTAGCTTTTATACTATTATCTTTATTATATTTAAACTATTCTCTTTTTTAATATTCTTCCTTATATCCTTAGTTATAATATAGTTTGTTAATTATATTAGGAATCCCTTAATAATCACACTAAATATCTTTTTATTTACTTCTACCTTAGGTCTAAAGGCAACTCTTACCTAAGCTGTGTTTTTCTTTTATTTCCTCTTTACTTTAGTAAATATAATAACTATGTTTTTACTCTATAGTTAGCATACTACTACTGCCTTCTCTATGCTAATAGCATTATTTACTACCTTTATAATCTCCCCTAGTAATTTATTCCTAACTACCTTACTAATAGTATTTTCCTTTACTATTACTTCTTAGTAATAATAAGCTAGTATTGCCATACCCTCTGTTTAGGCTAAAGGGATTATTATATTTTGCTTTATAGCTTTATAAGCTGTAATAGTTACCTAAGTTCCCTTAACTACTAATTTAGTCCTAGGAATAGCCTTTATTACCTTTTTAACTGCTTTCTTAACTATGGTTTCTACCTTACTATTAACTACTTTTATAATTAAAGCCTATAGGCCTTCTATACTAGTTCTTATTTAGGCTATTTCCTTTTCTATACTTATAGCAATTTATATAATAGTTTTAATAAAAGCTTATACTTTTATTATTTTTACCTTTAAAATAACTTTTATTATTAATTCCTTTAGTAATTTTATTTTATTCTTTAGTTTTTTCTATACTATTATTACTTTAGAATTCTTTTTTTAATACTATATTTCTTCCTAAGTAGTGCCTTATTTTTTATTAGTTATAGATTTATATAAAAATTTATTAATTATTATGCCCTTTATACTACTTACTTTCCTTATATAATATACTATTACTAGGGAGGGTAATTAATAATAAGGAATTTAATTCCGTGCTTCTTTTCCGTTTTAGGCATAATACCACGTCGTATCCGCGGTGTTTTTGTCAATCTTTTTATCAGATAGTGATTATAGCTTATATAATATAGTAATTTAACTAATTAGAGCATAATTATTATATATATAACCTATAATTTCTAGTTACTATAGTGTATTCCTTTTATTCTTTAGATAAGCGGTTCTAACAAATAATATCCTAAAAAAAATTTACTTAAGCCTAAAACTAATACTTTATAGTTATATATGTAACTAGGATTTAAACCTCTTATATATAGCTTATATAATATAGCTAGCCTTCTAACTATACAGATCTAAGCTTCTAGCTTAAATCCATTATAAAGATATACTAAATACTAGTATATATTACTAGCTAGCATACTTTAATAATAATAATTTCTTATTTCATATATATTTAAAACAGCATAAACAATCTTAAAATAACAATGTAAAGGAATTAATAATAGTAATACCTATAAAACAACGTAACAACTGCAAAGGGGATAGTAGCGATTATGAGAAATATCTGCAAAAGAATAGTGCCCTGATGCTCGCTATTTTTTACTATATCACTATACCCCTCGTTACTGAAACTGACACGCGAGTACTTCGTCTGCCATCCAAAACTAGGAATCTTAACACTTATATATTCTTCTAGAAACTTGCGTAAACGATATCGCTTGGATAACACCGAGGATCTCATCTCCACGTAGTTTTGAAGGGCCATGTCGTTGATTGCATACGCATCCGGTGCTCTGATTGCTGAATACTCTGCAAGTGCTCGTGCCCTGCTCAGTGCAGAAGACGGTATATTGTCATAATCTTCAACAGGACTGTTCTCTTGCGCTTGCACATGTTTATCAAGGATTGAGAACAAAATCCTTACATCTTCCATGCCGGCATTCATGCCTTGACCGTAGAAGGGGACCATAGCGTGGGCTGCATCGCCGATAATAACCCCTGAAGATCCGTAATGATAAGGTCGACATTTGAGACTAATAAGCGGCAGATGCGGGTGTTGTTCAAAAGATGCAATTAAATTGTCTTCTGATATAAGGTCTGTGACTCCCGGAAAATTCTGGTTGAAAAAAGCTGGTACATTGGCGGTATTGTTTTCGAGCTCGGAAAATTCTTTACCGGGAAGAAACAGAGTGCATGTGAACGACCCATCCTGTATTTGAATTTATACAACGTCTTAGATATAATAAAAGAAAGAAACAGCTTTGAATGCTTACCTCACTCGGAATGGCAATAAACATAAAGTCCTTGCCAGGCCAAATATGCAGATGATTTGGTGAAATGCGAAACTTAGACCCATTACCATCTCCTGTTTTCGCCTTTCTGGGTGCTATACGGAACTCACACCATAATGTGTCAATGTATTCCTGTTGATAATCCATTCTCGTAAATTTCATTAGATGATATCTCACTGCAGAATGAGCTCCGTCAGCACCAATCATCAAATCAAAAGTGACCTCAATCTCCATGGGCCGAGAATTTGGATTCAAAATTGTATCCCGTGCTTCAAACCAGGCCCGCCGGGACTGAAATTCAGCGCCTGTCAGTTTATGATTGAAGAATATCTTAACATTCGGCATTGAATCTAATTCATCCAGGAGCTGTCCGTTTATTCCAGATCTATCAATGGCATATATTGCCTTTGAGTCCAAGCATTAGCTTCTTGGCCATTAACATGGATTCTTGCAAGAAGTCCCATTCATACCCTGCCTTTAGCATCATAATCTTGCGAGTGTTCGTATAATTGGCCTCCTCGACTTTTACCGTGAATCATCCGTCCTCGCATTGGTATCGTTCTCGCCATAATCTTTGGCAAGAGAGGGGAGTGGTCGGCATATCTCATAGCATTTATCCCACGCTCTGACACAGCAAAATTTATTGACTTTGTGAAATTTAGCGGAATTGTACCAGGATTGCGCAAGTCTGCTTAACATTAGCTTCCATTCTCAAATCCGACGAGGCGGGATCTTCTTCGACTGTGATTGAATGAACATCGGCCGGTCCCAACGACGGTTTGTGAATAAAAGTGCATTTAGAATTCGAATTATTACAGAATTTCCCAACTCCTTGAAATTAAAGAAGGGGGAAGAGTGTGGTAAAGTACCTTGCACTTACCTGGCCGGAGTTCGTATAGTTCAACATCGTGGCCTCGCTTGGCAGCGTATAACGCCGCCAGAGATCCCACGGGACCAGCACCAACAACCACCGTCTTCTGAGGAGTGAGCATAACTTTGTAATAAGGTGATTTGTTTAACAACGATGATCAAGTGGGACCTAATAAACAAAACACTCGTGGGAAAAGAAGCTTTTAGTTGTCCGGAAATGGGCTTCGCAGCCCTTTGAAGATGTGGTGCGCGGTGTTAAGGAAAGAAAAGACTCCACGTGATTAGTGGGTCGAATAGGTATAGAAATTAAAGAGGAAAAGAGTTAACTAGCTTAGCAACAATAACTACCAATTAACTACTATTAGCCCTTAACCTAATAAGTCCACTTTTATAGTGATAAGACTAGGACTGTAATGGATTCAAGCTGAAAGCTTAGATCTTTACAAACAAAAGGGTAGCTATATTATATAAGCTATATATAAGTAATATAAGCCTTAGTTATATATATAATTATAAAGTTATATCTTTAGTCTTAACTAAGCTTTTTTTCTTTTTTCCCTTTATATAAATAATAATATTATTTTTATTATTAGTTTATAATTATATTACCAAGCTAAACCTTAATATTTACTATTTATTTTTAATAAATATAAAATAATATATGTAATGGATTCAAGCTGGAAGCTCGGATCTATACGGCCAGAAGGACGGTTATATTATATAAGCTATATATAAGCAAGTTAGGCCTTAAGTAGATATAAAATAAATATAAAATTATAAAGGTATAATTATAAGAATTAAATAAATTTTTTTTAAGAATATTATTTTTATTTAAGTTGTAATGGATTTAAGCTTAAAGCTCGGATCTATATAGCCAGAAAGCGGACAGCTTTATATAAGCAATATATAAGTAGTTTAAGCCCTAGTTATATATATAACTATAAAGGCAGGGTTATTAAAATTAAATAAATCTTTTCCTTTTTTTTTCTTTATAAATAATATTCTTATTTAAGTTACTAGCTTTATAGTTATATTTTAATAATATTATAATATATATTATTTATTTTTTTATTATTTACCCTAGAAACCTTAATAAATATAATATAAAGATTATACTTATAATAAATAAAATAATAATAAATATATTATAACCTAATACTATAGCTAACCTAGCTAAAACTAATATTATATAAGAGCTACTATACCTTTAAAATATAGTAATAGTATAGGAAATAATAAATAAGAATATAATAAATAAAATTACTAAGCTAAAATAATAGCTATAAATAGTATTTACTTTAGCTATATTTTATAATACTAATATAAATACCTTAGGCATAAGTAGATAATAAGTAGCCTTAATAAAGGTAAAACTAAAAAAAAAACTTATTAATATAAGTAATCTTTATAAGTGTTGGAATCGCTCGTCTTAAGGATGGAAGGGATACACGATAGTAACCGGGAATTGTGGGTCATATATACGATGCGCGTGCCCTGATTGGCTGGATCACTATGTTATGTAACCTAGGGCAGTACTATGGCTATAACACTATACTTCTGCATTGTCCCCCTCTTTTCCCTTTAGATAATTATAAGAATATAGACATTAGACCTTTGTTACCCTCTGTTATTACTATAGCAATCACACCCTGTAAAACCAGCACTAATTAGTGGTCATTATAACTACAGATTGGCCAGAAATCAACAAAAGAGACAAACTTCCGATATAATGCACTTATTCACTTAATTACGCAGAATCCGTTATTTGTGCTACCTAAAAGCAACTTTTTCTATTATTATTAACTTTTACTACTTATTTATAATTATTAAGAAAGTTTCTTTATGGAATTTACTCCTTATTATTAACTTACTACTAGTCCACGATTAAAGTATTTTCTTTGCTGTCTATTACAGAAAAAACACTAAAAATAGCTTTAATTTCTACTACTGGAGCTGATTAACCTATCTAAGACTTCCTTTCTGTAAAACTCTAAAAGTATTCTAACTACTTTACAGAGAAATGGGCTAAAGCTAATGAATAAATTAACCCTAAAAAAGCTATAACTTCTGAACTTTATAACAAATTTGCCTACTATGTTAACTAGTACGAATCTAGTAACTAGTAAGGTACTAGGTTTCTATTCACATACTAAGAAGACTTTAAAGGATGGAATGCTAACATTTTTAAGAAGATTACCCCTAAGGTTTAACAAGTACTTTAAGATATTCTTTAAGATTAAGGAATTAATACACAAGAAGGATCGCAAAGACTAATTAACTATATACTTGCTAATTTAGTTAGTATAAATAATTCTGTCTTCTTTTCTAATAGAAAGCTCCTGACAGGAAACAACACCATTAACACGTTAACATTAATAATAACCTCACCTCCCCCTAACCCTCCTAACCCTCTTACTAAAGAAATAATAATAAAAACAACAATCCCCTCTCCCCTAGAATAATAAACTATATTAAAGGAAATCACTAATATAAACTGAAAAGCCTTAAACTCCCTTACTAGAGCTTATGACAAGGAAAACAAGTATTCTGAAGCACTTTTTAACTTTATGTATCCTAAAGTCCTAATCTTTAAGGATATCTACATAGTATAAGGAATTTTGCCTAAGTTATACCCGTTTGCACTATTAATAATACTTATAGGCAATACCTATAAGTATTACCTTAAGAAATTTAGCAGAAGACTTATTTCATTTAATATAATAACTAAGCAGATAAAGGAAAACTTTAAGACTAAAGAAAATCGAAAATTCTACTAAACACGATTTTAAGAGATAAAGTTTTATTGCATTATAGCTGAAAATCTAATAAAGACTAAACTTAAATGTTTGGAATTAATGATTTAATAGCTCTTAAACCTATTTAATGGTCTTTACCCCCTCTCTAAGAAAGATATAATCCTTAGGCGCTAACTGGAAATATCTGTTTAAGATAGCCCCGAATTCAACCAGATAACCTACGTCCGAACCAATACCTATGAAGGCGTAGTTAGTGATATTCGCCACTGCCTTATAACGAAAGATATAATAAAACCTGTTTCGAAATCATTTATAAGCTAATAGATTGCAAGAGAAAGTAAGTATTAACCTTAAAACACTACCCTAAGCACTAACATAGTCTTATTTACCGACTAACGATATTTACAAGCTTTCTAACCCTAAAATAAAGCTAGATCTAAGAAATGCTTTATCTATTATAAAGAAGGATGTTAGTTAACTAACTATCCTATCTCTAAACAAAAGAAAGCAAAAGAAACTTAGTAGAGCAACTAAAGGCATAAATCCCCTCCTTCTAAACGCTAATTTCACGCATTCTTATAAGCATTTAAAGGTAAAGACAAAGAGTTATTACCCCTGGATAGCAGGGATAAGGATAAACATAAAAAAGCTGCCTAGAACGCAGCATTTATTGCCTTTAAAAAAGAAAAAGCATAAAGTAATAGAGAAGCATAAGAAACCCTTACGTTTATAACTTTCTTTACATAAGCACTTAATTCCCCTCTCTTTTCTGCCTTAACCGTGAATTTCCTGTAAGATAACACCTTTAAACACGCATTATTTATTAAAGACCCTTATAACTGCTGTTAAGCTTTATAGTGC
>AFQZ01000114.1:0-81333 GCA_000222935.2 Aciculosporium take MAFF-241224
CTACAGGGCGTATCTCCCTAGTTTCTTCCCATCTAGGGTACATTTAGATACCATGAGAATCCTCTGGAAAGGGGCTTCCTAATGTACCTAAATATGCTTATATAAGCACCCTAGATCTCCAGTAATCCGGAAGGTTAGTTGATAACCTTTAAGAGGCCAGGTAATCTAGCCTTGCCTGTAAGCTTTAGTGGTAAAATGCACTATAAAGCTTAACACTTAGAAAGATAATAAAGGAAAAGAGAAATTCTTAAAGGAAGAAGATTAAGGAGGGAATTAATTTAAAAAGTGATAGAACCCTTACTAAAGGGATTAATTCTACTTAAAATAATTTAGGCAATAAGAGCATCCAAACCAGGAACCCTATAAAGTTATAGTTCTAAATAATAATTCTAATACTAAAGAGCAGGAGTAATATTTAGCAGACTCTAAATACTATTTAACTAGAGAAGGAAGTCTGTTAGAGGATAATAGATATAATAAGTCTAACTTTATAAATATATACTTTACTATAGAAAGTAGTAAAACATACCTAATATTTAACAATAACTCTAATAAAGGGGAGGTTAAATCTAATTTTATTAGCGCTTTTTATATAGTAGAGGAGGGAGACCTAAACTAGGAAAATCCTATCTTTTTAACTGCAGAAACTAGTAAAATAAAGGATCCTAATAAAAGAAGGCAGGAAGAGCCTAAGAAAGAAAAAGAAATTATTAAAGCTTTTGTAACTAGAGTTAATATTATATAAGACACTATAACTTAGAGTTTAAATAAGCTAATTTTAACGGGAGGTCTGTAAGAAGACTAGGTAATTAAGGCAGTATCTAGACTATAAGAGATTAACATTAAAGAAAGAAAGCAAATAAATACCTTCCTTAAAATACTAATTTAATTCTATAACAAAGGACCTAATTATATAATCTATATAGACACTAGAATATTATTAATTTTAGCTAATAAATAGTGGCTTTAGTAATATAGAATAAATGTAAAGTGGGAAAAGTAAGACTTAAAACCAGTAATAAGAGTAGCTTTAGCCTTTGTTATTATAAAAAGAGCTACTTTTAACTTCTATATTCTAGGAATTATAAGAGAAAAAAACATCTAAGGTTACTTTATAGTAACTGCTAATATTATACCAAACTTAGGATTAAAATTATTAATTAGCATAAGTTTCCTTTATAGCTTTAGAGTAAAAATTGATTTTGTTAATTTAAGGTTGGTTTTTAGGTTAGTGCATAATATAATAGTACTAGGACGGATGTTTTAAGATGCTTACTATATGCTAGCTTAACAGGTAATAGCAGTATATAATGTTATAATTCTACTAAACTTAACGTGTTAGGTGCTAGTAATATAAAAGGATCTTCCTAGTAGAGAGAAGATTAGTATTTACTATGTTATATTATTTAATTTTATCTTCCTAAATAATATTCTTAACTAGGAAGATAAGAAAAGGATGCTAGTAGTAAATAACTCTAATAGAGCTGTGTGGATTAAGCAGAATAGTAAGATAGGTTGACTTAAGGCAGCTATAAGCCTTAATTCGAACTTTACTATTCTGGATATCTACTAGTACATAGCATTTTTTAGTAAAGATATTAAAATAAAAAAGACAGAAGAGAGTCTAGAAAAGTTTAATAATAATCTGGATCCTAAAATTATTAATAGAGGTATTTTATTATATAAAGTATCTTGCCTGGAGGATATACCTTTTATTAAAAATAAGTTTAAAGTGTAAATTACTAATATTAATCTAAAAGCAGCTACTAAGTTACAGGATCTGACTAATAAATATAATATTTACTGTAATAAAGAAGTAGTACTAATGCTAGAAGAAAATAAGATAAGAGTTAACTTTATTAATAGCTAGCAGAACTAAGTTAAGCTAGCAAGGAAGTACCCTCTTAGGCACAGAGACTAGGAGAAATTTGCTAAAGTCTATAATGCTATATACTTAGCAGGCAGGATGTTTTAGTTAATAAAGCTAGTACCTATTGCCTGCCCTAGCTTTATTATTTAGAGAGATACAGAGAAGATAAAGAAAGGTTAAGTTATTATAGATGCCAGACCTCTTAATAATATTACGGTGCTAGACGTGTATTTATTGTTAGACTAAGGCAATATTATGTAGGATACTTATAGCAAAGAATAGAAATCGATTTTTGACGCAATAGGCTTTTTCTACTAGCTTCTAGTATAAGAGGAATACTAGAATCATATAGTGGTAATTTCTAAAAGAGGGCTAGAAGCGTTATAAGTTGTATTAATAGGATATAAGAATTCGCTGGCTTTTATATAACGCTTTATGGATTGCATTTTCTAACTATACTAAAGTTTTATTTGTGTCTATATTAATAATATTATTGTCTTTTCTAACACTCTTAAGGATTATCTTAAATACCTTAAGATAGTCTTAAAAGTCCTGGAGGAAAACAAGGTATATATTATAGCAACTAAGTCTTTTATTAAATATTATTCAATCTAACTTCTTAGATTTATAATTAATGCTAACGGAATTATTAACACAAACAACAGGATTAAGTTGTTCTAGTAGATAGAAATTCCTTGCAACTTATTAACCTTAGAAACCTTTATTAGTATAGTAGGATTCCTAAGAGCTAGAATCCCTTGGTTTGACTTATAGATCTAACTACTATAGACCTAAAAGACGGCACTTATATATAAACTTTATAAATATAATAAGTTACTAGTAAGAGCTTTAAAGCAGGTGTGTAAGAGAAAGGCATAAGAAAAATCCTTTATTCCTATAAAAGACAAGAAAGCGGCCTTTAAAGCACTAAAGACTATGCTTTATAAGAAAATACTACTATAGCACTATAATTTAAAGCGACTATTATTCTTTAAGATTAATGCTTATAAGGAAGGTTTTAGTCTGTATGCTTTCTAACTATATAAAGAGTAGGATAGAAAAAGCATACCTAGTAAGGATATTATAGCTACAAAACTTTACCTAATCCTTTTTCTCTCTTATTTAATATTTATAGCTAAGAACTAGTATGGATTAACTAAGGCAGAGGTAGCTGTAATTGCTTAGGCAATGCAGAAACTGCGAAAAATAGCTTAATCTAACTATTATCTAGTTAATATCCTAACTAACCATGTACCTGCTAAAGGAATTATTAAATATACCTCTTTAGCTATAATAGACCTTAATAAGACTAACCTGAAATTAGCTAAGGTAGCGAATTATCTATTATAGTTTGAATTATAAGTAACCTATATACTAGGAGTTCTTAACGTTATATATAATGCCTTATTATAACTTCTAGTAGAGGTTAGCTACTATAAGGCAGTAAACCGTAGTATGTATAATGAATTAGATGCCTATGTATACTTCTGTTAGAACTATTAGGCAGTGGCTGTAATAGATAACTTACTAAAGAAGGAGATATTAGCAGGGTATAAATTTAACCTATAATATTATTAGATAATTAAGAGTATTAAGGATTTCTAGCAGAAGCAGCTGAAGTAAGAACAGAACCAACCGTAAATTCTACTTTATACCTAGGACCTTATAAATAAGGGCTTACTTTATTATAAGGATAGAGAAGGGCTTAAATAACTATATATTTTAAGCACCTATGTTAAGACTGTGCTAAGAACTATATATAATAACCATCACTACTTCAGAATTAGTAAAATAATAGAAGGTCTATATAGCGTTTGTTTTCTAAAGATATTAAAGCAAATCCAGGAGTATATAGCATATTATATAACTTATCAGGAAAACTCTATCTTAAGGGATAGAGCAACCAGAGAAATAAGACCTCTATAGTTAAAACTAATACTATTTTACATAATTTACCTGGACTTTATTACTAACATACTAGAGGTGGACTTAGCGAACACTATATAGGCTATAAAAGGATACTTAAAGTATAATTCCCTTTACCTAGTAAACTGTCTGTTTAGTAAGAGAACCCTCTTAATCCTAGGGAATACAACGTATTTAGTGTCCATATAGGCAGAATTACTTCTTTAAGCTCTATATATTATAGACTAGGGACTACTATAGTAAATAGTTAATAATAGGGACCTTAAATTTATTTCTAAGGTTTAGTAAGCAATATTTACTAAGCTGGGAGTTAAATTCCTAATAGTAACTGCTTACTACCTATAGATAGATAGAGCAGCTAAATAGAAGAATTAGATAGTAATAATAGACATCTGCTATTACACCGCAATAAATCTAATAGTACTATGGGTATTAATCCTTCTAGCTTTATAGCACTATCTTAATAATACGGTGGCTATAGTAATTAACTAGTCGCCTAATAAGTTATTATATGGGCTTAAACTGCTAGACCTTATTAACCTTCTTCCAGAGCAAGCAATTTCTAACTTATAGCTAGGGGAAAAGGACTTAGAGGCACTTTATAAGCTCTATTAAAGAGAGGCTTAACTTGTAATAACCACTGCTACTACCCTATTTAAAATTAGATATAATTCCTAACACAACCCGGTGGATATTAATGTTAAAGACATGCTGTACTTATAACTATATAAAGGATACTAGCTTCCGGGAAAGCTAAAGAAGAAATGGTTACTATAAAGAGCAGGACTATATAAGGTTCTTAAAAAGGTAAATCCTTTATTATACTAACTTAAATTTTTGTTAACCTTAAAGGTATATCTAGTAGTATTAATTATATATATATAGAAACCACACTAAGGTAAAGATCCCTTTAGTAGGAAGGAAACACCCCCTTTACTAATTAATCTAAAAGGGAGCAGTAAAGCTAATTACTAGGAGATTAAGCAGATTATCTTATATAAGGTGAAAATCTACTATACTAAGGGATAAAGCCTTAAGGTAGCTTACCTTATAAAATAAAAAGGATATACTACTAAAGATAACTAGTAGATTAATAAAAGAAAGATAAAGGTAAACATATTAGAGTTAATAAATAAATATCTAAAGGAGCATTTAATTAACTAAGATAAGGAGTATAAGAAAAAGGGGCTTATAAGGCAGGAGTGCTAATAATGCCTTAAGGTTAGCAGGATCTAACATCCTGCAGGACCCTATATAATTACTACAGGTAAAAACACGTAACCCTATTTTTCCTATAATACCACTTACAATTTTACTTTACTTTTTACTTAACCTCTTATCTGCATATTCTAATATAATAGAATTCCCTGTTTTTCTTTATTTTTCAACCTTTTACTCTTACTTTTAATCATTATATACTTTAAGTCTTTCTTTTATTTTATTTTATTTTTTAACTATTATTACTCTTTCTTAAATAATTCTAATATATATTATAAGAGATGTAAAGGATAAGTTTTATATAGAGGATTTTAATCCTAATATTTTAGTTAAGTTTTTGCTATTCTATAGAGAAAAGTAAAAAATAATAACTAAGTTAGCAAAGCTGTCTCCTAAAGGAAACCAGGCAAGAGTAGCTAGGGATACTATTTTTATCCTTTATAACTAAATAGCTAAGGCTTTATAAGAAGATAAGCAAAGAGAAAAGGCATATACTAACCTAATAACTGCCTATTAACGCTATATAAAGACTATAAATAAAGAGTTTAAAGCAGCTATAGACTATAAGAATAACATTTCTAATATTAATATATCTAGAGAAATGCCTAGCCCTAGAGGACAGATGGCAGTAAAGCGCCTTTAAAATATAAGAAAGAGTAAGATAATTACTAATGCCTTTATAACTAAAGGGATCCCTACTAGCAGTTTAAGTTAAGATCCCCTTATAATTACATAAGAAATATAAGATAGACTAGAGGAACTGGATTTTAGTAAGTTAATTTGCCGTTTTAATTATATAAATAAATACTACTAGTACTAGGAGATAATAGTATTTACAGGAAGAGACATAAGACTGGAGCCTTTTAGTATATAGCAACATTAAGCTGGAAATAGTATGTAAAGTATGACAGATACTATTTATACCTGCTTTAAAGATTTTACAGCCTAGGGGGTATAAATTAATAAAAACGGATTTTTTGTTATAAAGACAGACCTTATATATATACTATAGATTAAAGTAGTATAATAGATTTTCCTTATAAAGGAATTAATTCTAGCAGCTAATAACAATAGGCAGAAGAAGACTAAATGCCTAGCTAATACCCTAGTTATCTAGAATATTAAACTCTATATTAAGCAGGCGGCAGTATAATTCCTTAATAGCGGATAAACAGATAATTAAGCTAGATCTAGAGAGTAGTAACTAGGATTACTATTAAAAGAGAAAGTGCTTATAGCTAGATATTATAACAAGTTAGAAGGCCTTAATAGCTCTATAGCTAGGGCCCTGGCTACTATAGGACAGGTTAATTTCTTAAGCATGGGCTTTTAATAGGTAATTATTAATACTAGTAAAGAGCATAGAACTATAACTACTTAACAGAATACTAATATGCTAAGGAAGGAACTAGCAGACTAAAGGAATTTAATCTAAGGTTTAGCTAAATAATATAGGCTAATAAGTAAAGCAGTAGCTAGAAAGACTATCCTAAAAGAAATAAAGTTAAGGTTAACAGACTAAGCTATTAATATATAATTTAGTAAACTTAAAAACAGAACTAATATGCTTAAAGGGAATATTAAGGCTTATAAGGAAGCGTTTAGTATAGTAAAAGCTAGTCTTAAGATTATTAATAGGCATATTATAAGGACCTTAGCCAGAGTAGTAGCACTAAAAGATAAGGCTAGGAATATTAAGACCGCCAGGCCTACTCCTTAAATGCCTCTGCTAGAATCTATAGCTAGAAAGACAATCTTACTTATAGGAAGTAAGAAGTTAACCAGCCTGGTTAAGCTAAATTTGCTAGCTAGTAAAAGAATAAGGTTAGCTATAGGAGCAATAAAAGTGATTACATTAAATATAAGCTTATCTAAATTATCGCTAAAAAAGGCAAAACGAAAGACGCCTTCTAAAAATAGGCATAATATTAGTAGCGCCACGAAAAGGCAGAAAATAACAACGGAATCCGCGACTAAGAAAGCGGAATTAGCCAAGACATTAGATGAATAGGAGACCCTTATGTAGTAGCATAAGGAACGAAAATTTTACTAACATATCACGCCATCTAACGTTAGAAGTAGTCCTAAAAATCATATGGCTCTGGTTGGCTCTAAGCAGATTACTATTTAATTACGAAACGTATAGCTTAGATTAAAGGTTTAGCTATGTTATAAAGGGCACCTTAGCAGATAGATTAATTACAGAAAAAGCTATATCTAGAGGACTATTGCTTTTCCTTATAGTTACTATGTTACATAGCTTAGATATAGGAAAATTTCACCTCTAGTAAGAATAAGATGGCATAGCTAGTGGCTGTCTTCTGCCTAAAAAGTAACTATGCCCTAATAACCTCCATGGAATCACCTTTGATATGCCTGGTTTAAACGCATAAAGGACCTTTATATATAAGGTTAGAAGCAGAGGATAACTTAAGATATCTAATACACCTTAAGGAAGGGCACAGGCTATTTCTCCTATATCTAAGAGGAAAGCCTCTCTTCCTATAGCCTAACTCTTTCCCTTTATATAGCTTCCCTTTATTAGTTTATTAGGTCTTTAAAAGTATAATATTTTTATTTTTAGTTTAACCTAAGTCTTTTCCATCCTCTTGCGTAAGTTATTACTATAGTCTAAAGTTAGTAGCATTATTATAACACAACTATAATACTATAGACAAGAGAATTACTCATAATATAGCGACTCCTAAAAGCATATAACCAGAGGTTACTAGTAATAATAGTTAATCTCTAATAAGCTACTTATAGCTATAATAACAAGAGTAAATAGAGATATTCTGTAATCTATATCTCTATTAACGGATTATAGTATAAATTACAAGGCTTATACAGATAAGGACTTTAAGAAGTGGACATTTAAGCATAACCAGGATAGATCTAACCATAGTTAACAGGTTTATGTTACCTAGATTAAATTTTCTTTTATTATGGTTTATTTTCGCTTAAACTAAAATGTCCATCTGTCTTTGAATTTTATAAGTGGTTATTATTAGATTGTTTACTGCTATTAAGCAACGTTTCTAGCAGATTAGATGTAACTAGACTAATATAGGGAGGATACCTTATAAATTAAATTACTTTCCTTTACAGATAAAAGTTTTCTTTGTATATATTAATACTAGCTTAGATAAATCTAAAGGATAACTAGGATAGTTATCTTTAAGGGAGGGGCACTTATTACAGAATAATCCATAATGTCAGATCTCCACCTATATAGAACAGATTTGTTATATAGCTAGTAAGACTTAAGAATAATAACAACAACTTACACAGAATATACTTAACTATATAACTTAATAGTAGTATATATAGGTGCGTTTAATGACCCTTTTATGATAACGTTAATGACAGCTTTACGGTTGCTTCCAACTGACTATGTGACGATCCCACCACGTAACAATTGAAGTATCTTCTTCACTGTCTATTACAAAGAAAAAAAACACTAAAAATAGCTTTAACTTCCACTACTAAAGCTAATTAACCCATCTAAGACTCCCTTCCTATAAAACTCTAAAAATATTCTAACTACTTTATAAAGAAATAGGCTAAATCTAATAAACAAATTAACCCTAAAAAAGCTATAACTTCCAAACTCTATAATAAATTTGCCTACTATATTAACTAGTATAAATCTAGTAACTAGCAAGATACTAGGTTTTTATTTATATATTAAGAAGACTTTAAAGAATAGAATGCTAACATTTTTAAGAAGATTACCCCTAAGGTCTAACAAGTACTTCAAGATATTCTTTAAAATTAAGGAATTAATATATAAAAAGGATTACAAAGACTAATCAACCAGGTTCTTGCTAATTTAGTTAGTATAGATAATTCTATCTTCTTTCTTAATAGAAAGCTCCTAATAAGAAACAACACTATTAACATATTAATATTAATAATAACCTTACCTTACCCTAACCCTCCTAACTCTCTTAACCCTCATACTAAAGAAATAATAATAAAAACAATAATCCCCTCCTCCCTAAAAGAACAAACTATATTAAAGGAAATTACTAATATAAACCAAAAAGCCTTAAACTCTCTTACTAAAGTTTATTATAAGGAAAATAAGTATTTTAGTGTACTTTTTAACTTTGTATATCCTAAAGTCCTAATCTTTAAGGATATTTATATAGCATAAAGAATTCTGCTTAAGTTATATCTATTTATACTATTAATAATGCTTATAGGCAATGCCTATAAGTATTACTTAAGAAATTCAGCAAAAGACTTGTTTTATTTAATATAATAACTAAGCAAATAAAGGAAAACTTTAAGACTAAAGAAAATTAAAAATTCTACTAAATATGATTTTAAGAGATAAAGTTTTATTGCATTACAGCTAAAAATCTAATAAAGACTAAACTTAAATATTTAGAATTAATAATTCAATAGCTCTTAGACCTATTTAATAATCTTTACCCCCCCTTAAAGAAATATATAATCCTTAGGCACTAACTAGAAATATCTGTTTAAGATAGCCCTAAATTTAACCAGATAACCTATGTCCAAACCAATACCTACAAAGGCATAGTTAGTAATATTTGCTGCTACTTTATAATAAAGGATATAATAAAACCTGTTTTAAAATCATTTATAAGCCAATAGATTATAAGAGAAAGCAAGTATTAACCTTAAAATACTACCCTAAGCACTAACATAGTCTTATTTACTTACTAATAATACTTATAAGCTTTCTAACTATAAAACAAAGCTAGATCTAAGAAATACTTTATTTATTGTAAAGAAAGATATTAGTTAACCAACTATCCTATCTCTAAGGGAAAAAAAGCAAAAGAAACTTAGTAGAGTAATAGAAGGCATAAATCCCCTCCTTTTAAATACTAATTTCATATATTCTTATAAGCATTTAAAGGTAAAGACAAAGAGTTATTACCCCTAGACAGCAGTAATAAGGATAAACACAAAAAAGCTACCTAGAATGCAGTATTTATTGCCTTTAAAGAAGAAGAAGCATAAAATAATAAAGAAGCACAAGAAACCCTTATATTTATAAATTTCTTTATATAAGCACCTAATCCCTTTTTCTTTTTTACTTTAACTATAAATTTCCTGTAAGATAACGCCTTTAAACACATATTATTTATTAAAGACCCTTACAACTATAATACTAATAAAACCACATAATAGTAGGTATTCCTCGTGGATTTATAATATACTATAGAAACGTTTTATAGTATCCTTCTAAATACTAAAGCAGCTAGAATCTTAACTGCTAGCTAAGGTTAAGTTAAAGCCTTAATATGCCTTATAATAAACCTTATAATTAAGCCTTCTTCTAACTAAAGGACTATTAACTTTAGTGCCAGAAGTATAACCTTAAATAGCATTTTAAAGCTTCCTATAATCTTTAGTATAATTTTTTTTTATATTCTTAATAGTGTAATGCCTTTTTTATATTTTATTATAAATATAAATAAAATAAGTATTAAGCTTAATAATCTTAAGAACCTTCTTATCTAAAGAGAAAAAAAAGTATCTATTATTTAAAAATAAGGACATCTTTAGTAGATAATTAATTCCTAAGAACCTGCTGTTTTTATGCTCTTAAAAGCAGAGATTTGCTAACTTTATTATTAATTTAGCCACCCTTTAATTAACTAACTATATAACCTTCTTGCTAAAGCTAGTAAAGATTTTAACAAAGCTAATATAGGAAAAATCACACATGCCTGTCACTAATGCTAAATAAACGCTAAGGCTCTTAGTAGATTTAAGTTTACCCTTAAAGATAATCTTAAATTTAACTATAAGGTTCTTATTAATATTATATAAATTAATAAAAAGCCTGTCCTCTATATTATTAACTTAGTAACTTTATTCCAAGCTACTTACTTTCTTAGACCCTAATAATAAAAAGCTTAAGATATTGAAAACGCCCTTAAGTAATATTAGATTAATATATACCTTAGACTACTAAACTAAATAGTCTATAATGCTAGAAGAAACTTCGCTTTTAGCGAATTTAGGCATTTAGCTTAACTATTATTAATTAATATTAACAAAGTCCCTATTAAAGTATATAATAGCATTAGAAAACTTAAGCAATATTATGCCCCTTTTTAAAGAGTATATAATATTATTAAGACTAAAGCTTACAGTCTTCTCTTAAAAAAGCAGATACTTTAAATAGCTATTAAAGCAGTTAATAACTCCGCCAGCCTAAATAGCCTTATCCCTACCCTCTTAGTCTTTAGAACCTACCTAAGAATAATAAATAATTCCCCCTTAAGCTTTATAATTGCCTAAAGAGCTAAAATACTTTAAAAAGTAATAGATAAAGTAAGACATAGTCTTATAAGGCACTAAGTTAATAATTCCCTTAATACTTAAAATAGCCTAATAACCCTACTAACATATAACCTTCCCTTAAACTCTAATATATAAGTTTATTATAAAAAAGGTAAATAGACTAGCCTATATAAGCTTTTTTTAATAAAAGAAAAGACTTATATTGTTAAAATGCCTTATAGCCCTATAAAGTTTTAATCTATAGTTATTAAGCTATATATTACTTTGCTAGAAACAGAGCCTTTTTATAAGAATAACTAAGCTTAAAATAAGGAAGCTATAGAAATAGCTTTAACTTTCTAAGAAGAGCAAAGCCTAGACCTAAACAAACTAAACTAGAAAAACGCTAAGATTAGTAAAATTATTTACAATACTCCCCCTAATAACCCTATGAATCCACTATAAAGAGGCCATAAAAGACCCTAGAAATACCCTTAACTAGAAGCTTTCCTTATAGAGAAAGAAAAGGCTAATTTTTAACTTATAATTAACCTCTATACGTAAGGAGAAATCACTATGCCTAGAGAACCATTTAAGCTCTCTAATAAGGCTAAGATTAACCCTTTACTAGCAAGAAATATATTTAAATTTGTTTAATTTAACCCTTAAAAGCATAAAAGCAAGAGACTCTTTAGTTTATAAATAATTTATAAGATTAAGGGTAAAGTAACTAATTCCCTATATAAAAAATCATAATATGTTATTTAAGGCTATAGTAACTATAGGAAAGAGGTTATTCTTATGCAGTTCCTAATAATTTAAAGAGCTAGCCAGAGGCTTATTATTGCTCTTGCTCTATTATTAAAAAGAGAAGGCATTATAGCTTAGTTAAGGGATATTACCTAAGCATATATACAGTCACAGACGAAGCTTAATTATACAATTCTTATAAAGATCCTAGTATAAATTACACACCTTTACCTGCTAGATATTATTATAGTTATAATAAAGCCTTTTTATAGAATTACAAAAGCAGGAATATATTAGTATTTAATATATTTTAATTATTATTATTAAAAGCTTTAGATAATTACTTCTACTTATAACCTATGTCTTTTTATTTCTTTAAAAGAAAGCTCTTATTTTAGACTTATTAAAATGCAGACTAATAACACATTAGGCCTTAGCAATACTAAATTCTTTAATTATAAAGAAGTTAAGCTAAAAAATTCCGGATTTCTTATAAAGCCAAAGTAACGCCTAGAGAAATCAATACTATCAATATTTAATAGTTACATTTTAAGCAAAGCTAATAATAACACCTTCTTCCTATAGCAAAAGGCATAAGGAAAAAAGCTATTAGAAGTTAACTAGGATAATTAAGCTTAATATATTAAGCAGAGGGCTTAAGGTGTATATATTACTCTTATCTGCCAACCTAAAGCCTCTTATAATCTTTCTATTACTGCCTAAAGCTAATAACCAAAACCTAATAATATAACAAAGCTTAATAAGAGGCTTAGATAGCAAATTAATAATCAGAGCCATGGACTTTAATATATATCTCTCTTACTAGAAAATGCCTCTCTCCATGTTTTTATTAATAGCTCCTTTATAAATAATAAAGACCTTAGCTTGCAGCTTAAATACATAATAATTCTTAGTAATAAGGAAGAGAACGTTAATGCCTCTGAATTTACGCTTATAAGCAACATTGTAACCTATAGCTCTATAAAATCTAATAGAGTTATAAGAAGCGCCTTAGTATTAGAACTATATAGAATAGTCTAAGAAATTAATATTACTTATATAATAAGTACAACTTTAAGCATTATCACTAATCAATTAAACAATCCGAATATCCTGATTATAATATACACTAACTTATTCTTATTATATAAGTATATCGTTAAATTAGGCACTATAAAAGAGAAAAGGCTTATAATTAACATTATAGCACTATAACAATTATACAAGCAAAGGGAAATCGCGGAAATCCAATAGATAAATAGCCATAATAACCTTACTAATGCAATAACAAAGACCTCCCTAAATAGAAGCCTTAAGACCTTTGTAACTAAGAATAAGGCTTAAATCCAAGTAAAAGGTTAGGTAAAGAGACTTGTATTAAGCGTTAAAGCCAGAGCTGCTTAGGATAAATTCGCTGCCAAATCTAATTATTATTCATGTACGCTAGGTAGCTAGAGCCACTAACTAGTTCATTAACTAACTTCTTAATATAGGAAAAACCCTAAGATAGGGGAGAAAACCTATATTCTTCTATATAGCTCCCGCTAAGCCTCTGATATAGAGTTTTTATTATTTCTAACTATTAGTATAAGATATCTGCCAGTTCCCTAGAACTGCAGATAATAACAGAAGTATGGTTGTGCTTTATATAAAAGGTTAGTATGTTAGTAAAAACCCCCTATAAGCACCTCCCCTCCTAGTCTAGCTTTTCCTCCTCTATCCTATTATTTTCATTGCCTCTAGTCCCTTTCTTAGCCTTATTATTGTATATCTGCTATGCCTTACTAAGCTCCTCTGCTAACCTGTACTGCTAAAGTCACTTAGTTAAAAGCACCTACTTTATAATATTTAGTGCTAGCTTTTTATTGTTAAGCGCTACCCTAAGTTCCTATGGATCTCTTATTATAAGCACTACTAGAATTGGTCTTAAATAGTTATATTCTAGGCATAACAGGATAAGGTAGTAAATATCCTTGTTTTCTCCCTAGTATTAGCATATTAGTAAAGTTACCTTAGGCACTTGTTTATTATAAAGAAAGGTATTTAGCCTTATTTTTTCCGTTTAAAGCTAAACTAGGGCTGTAGATTTATGCTTAAGCAGGCTATTATAAAGCTTTGCTATTTTTTTTATACTTTTAAAGTTAGGTTCCTTGTTTACTACTATTACTTTTGCCTGTCCTCTTCTTACCTAAGCCTTATGCCTCTGCTAGATCTACTGTTTTTCCCACTCCCTCTTAAATTCCTATCTAGCTATAAGGCTGCTAGGGAGGGGGGGGGGGGCATTAAGAAACGCCTTATAGCGATTATGTTAGCAGCCTCTTCCTTAGCGTTATAGCTGTAATGCTATTAAATTACAGGCCTGCTGTATCTTCTTGCCTATACTACTATTTTTAAGTCTTTAGTAGAATTGTTATTTAATATAATTAAGATATAAATCTACTGGTAGTACTGCTACTTTTATCTTTAAGAGTGTTACTAGCGTTGCCTTATACGCCCTTATAACCCGCCTTAAGCATTTATTCTATTCCCTTATAAATGCCTTTACTACTCCCTATGCTACCCCTTTTAGCTTACTATAGGTATAGTATATCCTAGCTCTATAGGCTATTATGCTTTTTATTACCTATATATAAAGGGATCTTGCATACTTTAGTCGGCATCCCTATGTAGATACAGCTAGTGCTGTAAGCGCTAATTTCTGCTATGATAATTTAGCATTTACCTTCTTTATATAAGTTAACTAATAAAGCTTTTAGTAAATCTAAACCCCTAGGAATTACGCTAATTATGTTGGTTGTATTATTGCTCTTTTAAGTTAGATTATTATTATAATTGCCTGCCTCTTCCTTATAAAGTGTATTAGCTTGCTCTTTCCTAAGTTAAACCTTAGCTTATACTCCTTTAACCACTCCTTATATATTCTCTAGGCTCTTTTTAGTTATACTTTTATCTCTTCTGCTGTTTTTCTATATATTATAATGTTTATATTATCTAAGAACCCTAACGTTAACATTAATTCTGCTGCTGCTAGTCTTTAATATAGTAGCATAATATAAAGCAGAAAGAGGATAGGAGACGCTAGTAACCCTTACAGAACCCCTATAGTAACTTAGATTTCCTTAGTAATACGTCCATTAAACGCTAATTATGCTCTCCTTTTTAATGTAAAGCCCTGTGCCTATTTAGCCATCTACCCTAGCAGTCCTAACTCCTTTATAGTATGGATTAATTATTTATAGCTAATAGTATTAAACGCCCTAGTAATATCTAGCTATAGTAATAATGCTATCCCTTAGTAATGCTATACTATTCTTATAACCTTTTTTAGTATACTTAGTGCTATCTCTATTAATCTGCCAGCCCTATTGCCTATTTATATGTCTAGTAGTATATAGCCTTCCTTTACTATAATAGTAATCCTCCTTATAATAGCTCCCTTAATCACTTTACTTATTGTGTTTAATAGTAATATTAGCCTCTACCCCCCTGGTCTGCCTAACTCCTTAGGGGACTTCCTAGGTTTATATAGAACTACTACCTTTGCTTATTAAAAGGAGGCCAGATAATATCCTAAGCTATAGTAAGCATTTATAAGGCGTGTTAAACACAATATTAGGGCTGCTTTATATAGCTTAAGGAAACCTATTAGCAGCTTGTCTGGTTCTAGGGCTTTTTAACTTGCTATATTCTTTATAACCTTTTTAATTTCCTCCTTTATAAACATAGGAACTGCCTAATTATTATTATAGTATTTTATCCCCTCCTCTGCCTCTAGACCTAGAGCCCTAGCTATAAATAAAGAGAAGAACCTCTCTGTAAATACCCTTACCTTACCCTTATATATAACCTTTACTATCTCCTCTCTGCTATTATCTTCTAGCTAGGTTAGTGGTAGGACCTGTTGCCTTTTAAGAGGAAGTTTACTTTATAGCTAGGCCTAACGCTCTAGGGTCTAAAGACTCCCTTTAGACCTGGATAACTTACTAACTACCTATTACCAGCTACTTCTCTTTTCCTCTAAGATAATATAATCCTGTTTTTTTATAGCTTCTGTTAAGGCCTGCTATACTTCCTGTGTCTGTTATTACTACTACTGCCTATTAGCACATCTTGCCTCTACTATTACATCCCTTACCCTTTTATTCCACTAAGGCTATAGTTTATTATGCCCTTAAGGTTGCTTAAGTGCTACTATATTAGCTATCTCTATAAGCTATTAAGTAAGCTACTACGCATAGTTATTAATTTCTTGCTAGTTATATAGTAAAAGCTCTAATCCCTTCTTTCTAAGCCTGTTTAAAGCCTCTACTATAATAAGGTTCTTATCTGCTGTTCTCTAACCCCAGACTAACCCTAGGCTATTGCTTAATTCCTTGTTTATTCTAATGCTAATAAGCTAGGGCATATGGTCGGATCCGGCGATTTCTACTAGCCTGATGAATTTAACACTAACATTGTAGGTGGTCTACGTATAATTAATAGTGCTGTCCCTGCTGCTATATTCTTTCTTTATTACTTCCCTAAACGGCATAGCTAGGCTAAGTTGCTACCTTATTATAAATTTTAATATCTTATTATACCCCGGAGATATTTGGCTAAATCTGTCCTATAAGGGGTGATATTAGTTAAAGTCCCCTATGAACACACTCTGGCCCTTTGCCTAGATATTAGCAAAGTATTATAAAGGCGTCTGCCACTCCCTTTTATAAGCTAGGGAATAAATATTATATATCTCTACTTTATATAGCTTAATACTATACTAATCCTCCCCCCTCCCTATAGTCTAAAGTCCTGTCTTAACCTTTTAGTATATATAAATTGCTGTTCTTCTGCTGTATATTACTAATATATAGTATTCTTAAGATAGATTTAGTAGTATACTATTATAGCCTCCTGGTTTCTAGATGGCTATTACCTTAGGGCTAATGTTATGCCCTAACGCTAGATATACTAGATTGCTTTTCTTTTATGTATTCCAGTATATAACCTTAATTATATACTTTATTATGTGCTTTAAAGCACCCTGGTTAGGCTGGCTCTGGTATTGTTTAGCCCTTTAGTCAGCTGTAAAAAGGCTAGTATTATGCCTTTCTTTACTAGTCTCTGTTATTCTAATCTTAGCTTATAGGTTTGTCTTATAGAAGGGCCCCTTAGTTATATGCTCCTTTCTCTTAGCTATCTCTTTATTAGTCCTCTGGTTTCTTCTCCCTAATAACCCTTGCCTATAGTAGCTGTTATAACCTCTGACTAATAGTTACGGAAGAATAGCGGCCTTATAGTATAAGCCTCCCTGGCCTGCTACTATCTCTTATTACTTACTAAGCATAGTTAAGACCATGCTAGATATACCCCTATATAATTTAGGCATTTCTCCTATACCTTACCTGTTAACATTAGGCAAGTCCTCTCTCCCTTAGGGTGTTTTCTGGTAGTATACCTACTATATCTTGCTTCCTCCTTATAGTATCTAGTAATATATCTAATCTTATAGCAGTTATAATATTGCTTTAGGTGGATTATCTTGTTATATAGCTTAGCATTAAAAATCTCTACTTAGTATACTATTCTCCTATAGCATAGTTAGTTTACTACCTTAGTGCCCTTAATACTAACTACTAATGGTGCCCTTATTGCTATTCCTCTTAGCTTTTGTACTATTATCTTTGCTATATTTAATCTATTCTCCTTTTTAATGCTCTTCCTTATATCCTTAATTATAATATGGTTTGTTAATTATATTAGGAATCCCTTAATAATTACACTAAACATCTTCTTATTTACTTTTGCCTTAGGTCTAAAGGTAACTCCTACTTAGGCTATGTTTTCCTTCTATTTCCTCTCTGCTTTTATAAATATAATAACTATGTCTCTACTTTATAATTAGCATGCTACTACTGCCTCCTTTACGCTAATAGCGCTATTTACTACCTTTATAATCTCTCCTAGTAATCTGTTCCTAACTGCCTTACTAATAGTGCTTCCCTTTACTAGTGCTTCCTAGTAATAGCAGGCTGGTATTGCTATACCCTCTGTTTAAGCTAAAGGTATTATTATATTCTACCCTATAACTTTATAAGCTATAATATTTACTTAAGTCCCCCTAACTACTAATCCAGTCCTATAAATAGCCTTTATTACCTTCTTAACCGCCTTCTTAACTATAGTTTTTACTCTGTTACTAACTGCTTTTATAATTAAGGCCTATAGGCCTCTTATATTAGTTCTTACTTAGGCTATTTCCCCTTCTGTATTTATAGTAATTTATATAAAAGTTCTAATAAAAGCCTATACTTTTGTTATTTCTGCCTTTAGAATAACTTTTATTATTAATTCCTTTAGTAATTTTATTTTATTCTTTAGTTTTTCTTATACTGCTATTACTTTAGGATTCTCTTCTTAATATTATATTTCTTCCTAGGTAGTGCCTTATTCTTTATTAGTTATAGATTTATATAAAAATTTATTAATTATTATACCCCTTATACTGCTTACTCCCCTTATATAATATGCTATTACTAGGGGGGGTAATTAATAATAAGGAATCTGATTCTGTGCTTCTTTTTCGTTTTAGGCGTAATACCGCGTCGTATCCGCGGTGTTGAATTTCCTTAATTCCTCCCCCGAGGTAATATTACTAATATCCTACCAAATCTAATATTAAATTAAGCGCGTAATAAAGAGTTTAAATTTAATAAATTTAAACGCGATTAATTTAAATTCAAACGTAATTAATTTAAGGGGCTTTAAGAATGCTCTAGACTAAGAAAAGTCATTCATTTAGGTAATATTTCTTATATATCGCAACGTTATTAATTTTTGCTTATTTATTGATTTTTACGGATTTTTTACGGATTTTAAAGCGATTCCTCTTTTTTAATAAAAAGAGAGTTTATAAGTATTAAAATCGCTCGTCTAGAGAATGGAAGGGATACATAATATTAACCAGGAATTATAGGTTATATACATAATATATATGCCCTAATTAGCTAAATTACTATGTTATATAACCTAAGGCAGTACTATAGCTATAACACTATACTTTTACATTGTCCTCCTATTTTTCCCCTTTAGATAATTATAACCATATAGAAATCAGACCTTTGTTACCCCCCCCCCACGTTATTGCTGCAGCATATCGTACCCTGTAAAACCATCAGTTAATATTTAATTCATTTATATATTTTAAAGGGAAAAGAAGCAAGATATGATGCAGAGGTATAGTGTTATAGCTATGTTATAGCCCTAGGTTATATAACCTATAATCTAGCTAATTAGGGTATGTGTATTCTGTGTGTAACCCATAATTCCTAGTTAATGTGGCATATTCCTTTTATTCTTTATATAAGCAATTTTAATACTTATAAATTCTCTCTTTATTAAAGAAGAGGAATTGCTCTAAAAAAATGCATAAAACGCCCTAATAATCAGATATTAATAAACAAGTAATAAAGCGAAAAACATCCTTTAAATAAATAACTTTTGTTAGTCTAGGTTAAATAGTTATAAGGCTAAAGAGTGTTATAGGGGGGAGGGCCAAAGAGTATAATTCCCGTGTTTAATCCTACTAAATTAGGCGCTTATAATCGCGTTCGAATTCATTAAATTTAAACTCCTTACTAGGCGCTTAATTTGTTATTAAATTTAGTAAGAAATTAGGACTTTTCTAATCTTTAGCGGCTCTGGCAGCAGCTATTGTAGTAATTCTTATAATAGGTCTTTTAACCTATTCTTTTATATAAATTCAGACTTTATTTTTTGTTATAAATATCTTAAGAGCTTTATTTAGTAAAGCTTTTGTTATTATATCCGCAGGATTATTATTACTATTATTACAGGACAACCCGTGACATCGGATCCGCCCACCTATATAGGACGGATTTATTATATAGCTAGTAAGACTTAGAAAGAATAACAACCTTTACAGAATGCACTTAATTATATAACTTAATAGCAGTATATACAGGTGTGTTAATAACCCATTTATAATAATATTAATAACAGCTTTACAGTTGCTTCTAACTAACTATATAATAATACTACTACGTAATAACTAGTAGTAATTACTTGCATTCTTTATATAAGGTTTTAACTAAAAATTAAGGACTTACTGCTTTTAGTTAGTAAGATATATTAGGTTAAATTACTAAATTACTAGGTCCTAACTAGTAAGGTTATAATAATTAAAGAGTTAGGGTTACTATTATTAATAAGCAAGGTAGTGTGCTAAAACATTAAATTTACTACCTATAGTAAAGCTATAAGCTAAAAGGTAAGAAGGATTTAATAAAACTTATGTTTAAATTAACAAGTTGGTACTAGAAATTAAATAACTACTAACCATATACTATAACTATTACTAAGAGAGAGCTTTACTATATTTATAAGCTTTATAAATACCTTAAGTAGAATTCTAACCCTTTTAGTCCTAAAGAAAGACTAGTAACTACTAATAATAAGGTTAAGGACCTTTCCTACTTAGGAAGTTATAAATTCTATAAAAGAAAGCTTTACTAAACCTTAAAACCACTATAACTAGTTAACCTAGTTTCTATATATTACTTATACTTTAGGAAAGAACTAATTCTAGTATAAAAAATACTAAAAAAGGCTAAGAAAAAAGGGCTTCTTAAACTATTAGTAATTAAACCTAAGGTAATATTATTAAGGATTAAAACCACCCTACTTAGGACTATATCTCTCTTAGAACTAGAGACTTTAATAGCTATAATACCTCTTAAAGAGCCAGAAACCTTGCTTATTATTATACCTGTTGGTAACGCTCAGGTTACAAGTATGCTGCAGCATAAATGTAGGGGGGGGGGTTTAATATTTGATTCATCTATATCTCTAAGAGGGGAAGAAGCAGGCTATAATGCGGAGGTGTGGTGTTGTAGCCACGTTACAGCCCTAGGTTATATAACCTATAATCCAGCCAATCAGGGTGTGTGCATTCTGTGTGCAACCCATAATTCCTAGTTAATGCAGTGTATTCCTTCTATTATCCATATAAGCGATTCCAATACTTACAAATTCTCTTTTTATTAAAGAAGAAGAGGAATCGCTCTAAAAAAATGCATAAAACGCCCCAAATAATCAGATATTAATAAACAAGTAATAAAGCGAAAAACATCCTTTAAATGAATAACTTTTGTTAGTCCAGGCCGAATAGTTATAGAGGTAAAGAGTGTTATAGGGGGGGGGGCTAAAGAGTGTAATTCCCGAGTTTAATCCTACTAAATTAGGCGCTTATAATCGCATTTGAATTTATCGAATTTAAGCTCTTTATCGGGCGCTTAATTTGTTGTTAGATTTGGTAAGGAATTAGGACTTTTTCATTCTTCGGCGGCTCCGGCGGCGGCTCTTACGGCAATTCTTGCGATAGGTCTTTTAACCCATCCTTCTATACGGATTCAGGCTTCATTCTTCGTTATAAAGGTCTTAAGAGCTTTATTTAGTAAAGCTTTTATTATTGTATCTATAGGATTATTATTACTATTAATCCAGCGTATCTTAGCTACTTCCCTCCTCTTATATAACTGCCGTAAAGCTATAATATTAATCATTAGCCTCTTTTCCTTTATTGTCCCTAGCTTAATAATATATTTATATAGCGAGAAAGAGTCGGTGCATATTATTATTAGAATTTTCAGCTTGTTTAATCGGTTAGTAATAATATTTAGAGTAGTGCTTATTATATAGGTAATATTAACACCTTAAACCATTCCATATAGCTCGGAAGCTAATATACTTCTCGTAACTCTTTTAGATTTTATTAAGCTGTATGTTATAATATTTCCTTTAAGGGTGAATTCAGAGGTATTGTCATCCTTCCTTTCATTACCTAGGATAATCACATAGCCTAGTTAAGAGCTAAGGTCTTTATTATTTATAAAAGAACTATTAATAAAGACATAAAGAGCGGCGTTTTCTAGTAAGAGAGATATATATTAAAGTCCATGGTCTTGATTATTGATTTACTATTAAAGTCTTTTATTAAGCCTTAAAACATTATTAGATCCTGGATATTAGACTTAGGTGGTAATAAAAAGATTATAAGATGCTTTAGGTTAATATATTAGAGTAATGTACGCTTCTTATGCTTGCTGTTTAATATATTTCGCTCGGTCGGTCGGGTTATTAACTTGTAATAGCTTTCTTCCTTATGCCTTTTATTGCAAAAAGAAGGTGTTATTGTCAACTTCACTTAAAATGCAACTATTAAACATTAACAGTGTTAAAATCATTAACCTCTCTTTTAGCTTTGTAAGGAATTTGGCGTTTTTTAACTTAATCTCTTTATAATTAAAAAACTTAGTATTACTAAGTCCTAAGGTATTATTAGTCTGTATTCTAATGATTCTAAAACACAAGCTTTTACTAGAAGAAATAAGCAGATAAGGGTCATATATAGAGGTTATTATCTATAGTCTCTAATAATAATAATTAAAATACATCGACTACTAATGTATGCTAGCCTTTGCTATTCCATATAGTGGCTTAATTACAACCATAATAACGTCTGGCAGGTAAAGGTGTGTAATTTATACTAGAAGCTTCATAAGAATTATGCGATTAAGCTTTATCTATAACTGCATATATGCTTAGGTAATATCCCTTAGCTAAACCATAATGCCTTCCTTTTTTAATAAGGGAGCAAGGGCAATAATAAGCCTTTAACTAGTTCTCTAAATTGTTAGGGACTGCATAAGAATAACCTCTTTCCTACAGTCGCTATAGCCTTAAATAACATATTATAACTTTTTATACAGGGAGTTAGTTGCCTTGCCTTTAACTTCTCTTACTATTTATAAGCTAAAGAGTCTTTTGCCTCTATGCCTTTACAGGTTAAATTTTATAAATTCGAATACATTCCTTGCTAGTAAAGCATTAATCTCTGCTTTATTAAAGAGTTTAAAAGGTTCTCTAGGTATATTAATTTTTCCTTATGCACAGAGGTTAATTATAAGTTAAAAATCGGCCTTTTCTTTCTTAGTAAGAAAAGCCTCTGCTTAAGGGTGTTTCCAGGGTCTTTCACGTCCTCTTTATAGTAGAGTTATTAGGTTATCAGGGGGGTTTTCGTAATTTTCGTTATCTTAAACCAGGTCTTCCTTGTAAACTAGGTCTTTCTTATAAGAAGATTCCACCTTTAGTAAGGTTATATACGGTTTAATAACCATAGACTAAAACTTTATAAGGCTATAAGGTATCTTAATAATATAAGTCTTTCCTTCCATTAAGAGAAGCTTATAAGGGCTAGTCCATCTGCCTTTTTTATAATAAACTTATACATCAGAATTCAAAGGAAGAGTATATATAGGTAGGGTTATTAGGCTATTGCAGGTATTAAGAGCATTGTAGACTTAGTGCCTTATAAGACTGCATCTTGCTTTATCTATTGCTTTTTAAAGTATCTCAGCTCTTTAGGCAACCATAAAGCTTAGGGGGGAATTATTTATTATCCTTAAATAGGTTCTAAAGACTAAGAGGGTAGGAACAAGACCATTTAGACTAGCAGAGTTATTAACTGCTTTAATAGCCATTTAAAGTATCTGCTTTTTTAAGAGAAGATCATTAGCTTTAGTCTTAATAATATCATATGCTCTACAAAAAGGGGCATAATATTGCTTAAGTTTTCCAATGCTATTGTAAGCCTTAACGGGAACTTTATTAATATTAATTAACAACAGTCAAGCTAAATGCCTAAATTTACTAAAAGCAAAATTCCTTCTGGCATCATAGACTATCCAGTCTAGGGGTCTAAGATATATATCAATCTAGTACTCTTTAAGGGCATTCCAGATATCTTAAGCTTTCTGTTATTAGGGTTTAAGAAAGCAGGCAGCTTAAAATAATATTACTAAATCTATAACGTATAGGACCGGCTTTTTATTAATTTACATAATATTAACAAGAACCTTGTAGTTAAATTTAATATCGTCTTTAAGAGTAAATTTAAATCTACTCAGAGCTTTTGCGTTTATCTGGCATTAATGGCAAGCATACGTGATTTTTCCTATATCAGCCTTATTAAATTCTTTACCAGCCCTAGCAAGAAGGTTATTCAATCAGTTAATCGACGGATGACTAAATTAGTAATAAAGTTAACGGATTTTGGTTTTAAAAAGCATAAAGATAGCAGGTTCTTAAGAACTAGCTGTCTACTAAGGATATCCCTATTTCCTAATAATAGGTACCTTCTTATCTCCTTAGATTAAAAGATTCTTAAGATTATTAAGTTTAACACCTATTTTATTTATATCTATAATAGAATATAAAAACAGTATAGCACTATTAAGCACATAGAAAGGTATTATGCCAAAAATCATCAGAAGCTTTAAAATACCAGTTAAAGTTATAGTACTGTCTCTAAAGGTAATAGTTCTTTAGTTAGAAGAATGCTTAATTATAAGGTTCTTCATAATTTTTATTAAAGCGTTAACTTAGCCTTGGCTAGCAGTTGAAATTCCTAATGCTCCTGTATCCAGGAGTATACCATAAAATGTATCTGCTATATATCTTATATCTATAAGATACACATATTATTAAGGTTGTTCATTAGTATCATAGTCATAGGGGTCTTTAAGAAATAAGGCATATTTAAAAGCATTATCCTACAAGAAGTTCATAGTTAATTAGAAAAAGAGTGGGGGATTTAGTGCTTATATAAAGAATACTATAAAGAAGAGAGTATTACAAGCCTCTTTGTTATCTAGTTCCTCTTTTTTATTAGTAGTAAGGAAAGCGGCATTCTAAGCAGCTTTTTTATGTTTATCCTCACTACTATTATTAGTAGCAGTAAGTTAGGCCATTTCGCCTTTATAGGCCTATAGAAATGCATAGTATTGGCATTTAGAGGGTGGTTTTTAGTGTTTTCTATTATTCTACTAAGTTGCTTTTACTTTCTTCTGCTTAAAGGCAGGATGGTTAGTTAACTAGCATTCTTTTTTATAGCATATAAAGCATTTCTTTAAGCTTGCTCTGGCTTAAGGTTTTTCATAATATATAGCTTGTAAATAGCGTTAGTCTATAAACATTGCCATATTAGTGTTTTAGTCTGTAGACCAGGCAATAAGGGCAGTCGAATTATTATCAGTAGTTATTAGTAACTGACTTATAAAGGTTAGTGGTATGTCCATTACTAAGAGGTAATTTTGAAGATTACTAACAAATCCTTTAAAGGTTGGCACATTCCTGAATTTAGTATTATAGAAATCATTGTTATTTTCTATTGCTTATTGTACTTAATAAAGAAGAATTGTATCTTGCTGAAGAGGGTTATAAAGGCTATTAAATATCTTCGTAAGTTAGTTAAGAAGGATTTCCAGGCATTCTGACTTATTCTTCATTAGATTATTATTCATATACACTAGGTAGCTAGAGCCACTAACTAGTCCATCAACTAACTTCTTAATATAGGAAAAACCCTAAGATGGGGAGAAAACCCATATTCTTCTATATAGCTCCCGCTAAGCCTTTGGTATAAAGTTTTTATTATTTCTAACTATTAGTATAAGATATCTGCCAGTTCCCTGGAACTGCAGACAATAACAGAAGTGTGGTTATGCTTTATATAAAAGGTTAGTATGTTAGTAAAAACCCCCTATAAGCACCTCCCCTCCTAGTCTGGCTCTTCCTTCTCTATCCTATTGTTTTTATTACCTCTGGTCCCTTTCTTAGCCTTATTATTGTGTATCTGCCATGCCTTACTAAGCTCCTTTACTAACCTATACTGCTAAAGTCGCCTAGTTAAAAGCACCTACTTTATAATATTTAGTACTAGCTTCTTATTATTAAGCACTGCCCTAAGTTCCCATAGATCTCTTATTACAGGCACTGCTGGAATCGGTCTTAAATGGTTATATTTTAGGTATAACAAGATAAGGTAGTAGATATCCTTATCTCCTCCCTAGTATTAACATATTAGTAAAGTTACCTTAGGCATCTGTTTATTATAAAGAAAGGCATTCAGCCCTATTTTTTCTGTTTAAAGCTAAACTAAGGCTATAGATTTATGCTTAAGCAGGCTATTATAAAGCTTTACTATCTTTTTTATGCTCTTAAAGTTAGGTTCCTTATTTACTATTATTATTTTTACCTGTTCTCTTTTTATCTAAGCCTTATGCCTCTGCTAGATCTACCGTTTTTCCCACTCCCTCTCTAATTCCTGTCTAGCTATAAGGCTACTAGGGGAGGGGGGGGGGGGCATTAGAAAACGCCTTATAGTGATTACGTCAGCGGCCTCTTCCTTAGCATTATAGCTGCAATGCTATTAAATTACAGGCCTGCTATATCTTCTTACCTATGCTACTATCCTTAAGTCTTTAGTAAAATCGTTATTTAATGTAATTAAGGTACAGATTTACTGGCGGCACTACTGCTTCTGTTTTTAAGAGTGTTACTAGTATTGCCTTATATGCCCCTATAACCTGCCTTAAGCATTTGTTCTGTTCCCTTATAAATACCTTTGCTACCCCTTATACTACCCCTTCTGGCTTGCTATGAGTATGGTATATCCCAGCTCTATAGGCTATTATGCTTCTTATTACCTGTATATAAAGGGATCTTATACACTTTAGTTAGCATCCCTATATAGACACAGCCAGCGCCGTGAGTGCTAACTTCTACTGTAATAATTTAGCATTTACCTTCTCTATGTAAGTTGACTAACAAAGCTTCTAGTAAATCCAAACCCCTAGGAATTACACTAATTATATCGGTTATATTATTGCTCTTTTAAGTTAGATTGTTGTTATAATTACCTGCCTTCTCCTTATAAAGTATATCAGCTTGCTCTTCCCTAGGTTAAACCTTAGCCTATACTCCTTTAACCACTCCTTATATATTCTCTAGGCTCTTTTTAGTTATACTTTTATCTCCTCTGCTGTTTTTTTATATACTATAATGTTTATATTATCTAAAAACCCTAATATTAACATTGATTTTGCTGCTACTAGTCTTTAATATAATAGTATAATATAGAGCAGAAAGAGGATAGGAGACGCCAGCAACCCTTGCAGAACCCCTATAGTAACTTGGATTTCCTTAGTAATACGTCTATTAAATGCTAATTATGCTCTCCTTTTTAACGTAAAGCCCTGTGCCTATCTAGCCATCCACCCTAGTAGTCCTAACTCCTTTATAGTACAAATTAATCATTTATAGCTAATAGTATTAAACGCCTTAGTAATATCTAGCTATAGTAATAATGCTATTCCCTAGTAATGCCATACTGTCCTTATAACCTCTTTTAGCATGCTTAGTGCTATCTCTATTAATCTACTAGCCCTGTTACTTATTTATATGTCTAGTAGTATATAGCCTTCCTTTGCTATAATAGTAATCCTCCTTATAATAGCTCCCTTAATTACTTTACCTATTATATTTAATAGTAATATCAGCCTCTACCCCCCCGGTCTGCCTAACTCCTTAGGGGACTTCCTAGGTTTATATAAAACTACTACCTTTGCTTATTAGAAGGAGGCCACATAATATCCTAAACTATAGCAAGCATTTATAAGGCATATTAAACATGATATTAAGGCCGCTCTATATAGCTTAAGGAAACCTATTAGCAGCTTATCCGGTTTTAGGGCTTTCTAACTTGCTATATTCTTTATAACCTCTTTAATTTCCTCCTCTATAAATATAAGAACTACCTAATTATTATTATAGTATCTTATCCCCTCCTCTGCTTCTAGACCTAAAGCCCTAGCTATAGATAGAGAGAAGAACCTCTCTATAAATACCCTTGCCTTACCCTTATATATAACCTCTACTATCTCCTTCCTACTGTTATCTCCTAGCCGGATTAGTAGTAGGACCTATTGCTTTTTAGGAGGAAGTCTACTCTATAACTAGGCCTAATGCTCTAGGGTCTAAAGACTCCCTTTAGACCTAAATAACTTGCTAACTGCTTATTACCAGCTACTTCTCTTCTCCTTTAAAATAATATAATCCTGTTTTTTTATAGCTTCCGTTAAGGCCTGCCATGCTTCCTATGTCTGTTATTACTACTACTACTTATTAGCATATCTTACCTTTACTATTACGTCCCTTACCCTTTTATTTTACTAAGGCTGTGGTTTACTGCGCCCTTAAGGTTACTTAGGTGCTACTATATTAGCTATCTTTATAAGCTATTAGGTAAGCTACTGTATATAGTTATTAATTTCTTACTAGTTATATAGCAAAAGCTCTAACCCCTTCTTTCTAAGCCTGTTTAAAGCCTTTGCTATAATAAGGTTTTTATCTACTGTCCTTTAACCCCAGACTAACCCTAGGCTGTTGCTTAATTCCTTGTTTGTCCTAATGCTAATAAGCTAGGGCATATAGTCAGATCTGGCGATTTCTACTAGCCTAATGAATTTAATACTAACGTCGTAGGTAGTCTACATATAATTAATAGTGCTATTCCTACTACTATGTTCTCTCCTTATTACTTCCCTAAATAGCATAGCTAGGCTAAGTTGCTACCTTATTATAAATTTTAATATCTTATTATGCCCTAAAGATATTTAGCTAAATCTATCCTATAAGGGGTAATATTAGTTAAAGTCCTCTATAAACACACTCCAGACCTTTGCCTAGGTATTAGCAAAGTGTTATAAAGGCATCTGCTACTCCCTTTTATAAGCCGGGGAATAAATATTATATATCTCTACTTTATATTGCTTAACACTATACTAATCCTCTCCCCTCCCTATAGTTTAAAGTCCTATCTTAACCTTTTAGTATATATAAATTACTATTCTTCTGCTATATATTACTAATATATAGTATCCCTAAGATAAATTTAGTAGTATACTATTATAGCCTCCTGGTTCCTAGATAGCTATCACCTTAGGGCTAACGTTATGCCCTAACGCCAGATATACTAAATTGCTTTTCTTCTATATATTCTAGTATATAACCTTAATTATATACTCTATTGTGTGCTTTAAAGCACCCTAGTTGGGCTGGCTCTGGTATTGTTTGGCCCTTTAGTCAGTTATAAAAAGGCTAGTATTATGCCTTCCTCTACCAGTCTCTGTTGTTCTAATCTTAGCTTATAAGTTTATCTTATAAAAGGGCCCCTTAGTTATATGCTCCTTCCTCTTAGCTGCCTCTCTATTAGTCCCCTGGTTTTTTCTCCCTAATAACCCTTGCCTGTAGTAGCTATTACAACCTCTAACTAATAGTTATAAAAGGGTCGAAAAAGCAAAAAAGAACCAACACCGCGGACACGACGCGGTATTACGCCTAAAACAAAAAAGAAGCATGGAATTGGATTCCTTATTATTAAATACCCCCCCTAGTAATAGCATATTATATAAAGGGAGTAAGCGGCATAAGGGGTGTAATAATTAATAAATTTTCACGTAGATCTATAACTAATAAAGGATAAGGCACTACCTAGGAAGAAATATAATATTAAGGAGAGAATTCTAGAGTAATAGTAGTGTAGGAAAAACTAAAGAATAAAATAAAATCACTAAAAGAGTTAATAATAAAAGTTATTTTAAAGGCAGAAATAACAGAAGTATAGGCTTTTATTAGGACCTTTATATAAGTTACTATAAATACAGGAGGGGAGATAGCCTAAGTAAAGACTGGCACAGGAGATCTATAGGCATTAATTATAAAAGCGGTTAATAGTAAAGTAGAAACCATAGTTAAAAAGGCAGTTAAGAAGGCAATAAAGGCCGTCCCTAGAACTAGATTAATAGTTAGGAGGACTTAGGTAACTATTATAGCTCGCGGAGTTATAGGGCAGAATATGACGATACCTTTGGCCTGAACGGAGGGTATGGCAATACTGGCCTGCTATTACTAGGAAGTAATAATAAAGGGAAACACTATTAGTAAGGCAGTTAGGAACAGATTACTAGGAGAGATTATAAAGGCAGTAAACAGCGCTATTAGTATAGAGGAGGCAATAGCAGCATGCAGACTATAGAGTAAAGACATAGTTATTATATTTACTAAGGTAGGGAGGAAATAGAAGGAAAACACAGCCTGGGTAAGAGTTGCTTTTGGACCTATAGCGGAAGTAAACAGGAAGATGTTTAGTGTGATTATTAAGGGATTTCTAACATGATTAACAAACCACGTTATAATTAAGAATATAAGGAAAAACATTGAAAAGGAGAATAGTTTAAATATAGTGAAGATAATAGTGCAAAAGCTAAAGGGAATAGCGATAAGGGCACTACTAATAGTTAGCGTTAAGGGCACTAAGGCAGCAAACCGCCTATGCTATAGGGGAATAGTATACTAAGCAGAGATTTTTAATACCGAGCTATATAACAAAATGGTCTACCTAAAGTAATGTTATAATTGCTATAAGATTAAATACATTGCCAGGTACTGCAAGGAGGAAGCAAGATGCGGCAGGTATGCTGCTAGAAAACACCCTAAGGGAGAGAGGACTTACCTGACGTTAACAGGCAAGGTACAGGAGAAATGCCCAAATTATGCAGGGGCATATCTAGCATGGTCTCGGCTATACTTAGTAAGTAATAATAGGTGGTAACAGGCCCGGGAGGCTTACGCTATAAGGCTGCTGTTCTTCCGCGACCATTGGTCAGAGGCCGTAATAGCTACTATAGGCAAGGGTTATTATAGAGAAGAGACTAGGGGATTAACAGAAAGGCAGCTAAGAGGAAGGAGTATATAACTAAGGGGCCTTTTTACAAGACAAATATATAAACTATAATTAGGATAGTAAAGACTAGCAGAGGAAGGCATAATACTAGCCTTCTTATAACTAATAAGAGAGCAGAATAATACCAGAGCTAGCCTAACTAGGGTGCTCTAAAGCACATAATAGAGTATATAATTAAGGTTATATACTAGAATATACAGAAGAAAAGCAATTTAGTATATCTAGCGTTAGGGCATAATATTAGCCCTAAGGTAATAGCTATCTAGGAACCAGGAGGCTATAACAGTATACTGCCAAATCTATCTTAGGGGCACTATACGTTAGCAACATATAGTGGAAGAATAGCGATTTATATACACCAGAAGGTCAAGGCAGGGCTTTGGACTATAGGGAGGGGGGAGGATTAGTGTAGTATTAAGCTATATAAAGTAGAGGTATATAACATATATTCCCCGGCTTATAAAAGGGGGTGGCAGATGCCTCTATAACACTTTACTAACACCTAGGCAAAGGGTTAAAGTATATTTATAAGGGACTTTAACTAATATCACCCCCTGTAGGACAGATTTAGCAGGACCTCTTAAGGGCATAATAAGATATTAGAATTTATAATAAGGTAGCAACTCGGCCTAGTTACTCTATTTAGGGAAGCAATAAGGAGAGAACATGGAAGCAGGGATAGCACTATTAATTATACGTAGACCACTTATAACGTTAGTATTAAGTTTACTAGGCTAGTAGAAATCGCCAGATCTGACTATATGCCTTAACTTATTAATATTAGAATAAGCAAGGAATTTAGCGGCAGCCTAGGGTTAATTTAGGGTTAGAGGATAGCAGACAAGAACCTAATTATAGTAAAGGCGCTAAACAGGCTTAAAAAGGAGGGGTTAGAGCTCCTGCTAGGTAACCAGCAGGAAGTTAATAACTATGCATAATAGCTTACTTACTAGCTTACGGAGATAGCTAACATAGTGGCACCTAAATGACCTTAAGGGCGTAGTAAACCACAGCTATAGTGGAATAAAAGGGTTAAGGACGCAATAGCAGAGGTAAGACATACTAGCAGGCAGTAGTAGTAACAACAGACGCAGGAATTATAGCAAACCTTAACAGAAGCTATAAAAATACAGGACCATATTATCTTAAAGGAAAAGAGAAGCAGCTGGTAATAGGCTGTTAGCAAGCTATTTAGGTCTAAAGGGAGCCTCTAAACCTTAGAGTATTAGGCCCGGCTATGGAGTGGACTCCCCCTAAAGATATAATAAGTTCTGCTACTAACTTAGCTAAAAAACGACAGTAGGAAGGAGATAGTAGAGGTTATATATAAGGGCAAGGCAAGGGCATTTACAGAGAGGTTCTTCCCTCTATCCACAGCTAGGGCTTTAGGACTAAAGGGAGAAGAGGGGATAAGATACTATAATAATAAATAGGTAGCTCCTGCGTTTACAGAGGAGGAAATTAGAGAAGTTATAAAGAATATAGCAAGCTGGAGAGCCCTAGGGCCGGACGAGCTACTAACAGGTTTCCTTAAGCTATACAGCGCAACCCTAATATTGTATTTAACACGCCTTATGAATGCATGCTGCAGCTTAGGATACCATCCGGCCTCCTTCTGGCGTGTAAAGGTGGTAGTTTTATGTAAACCTGGGAAGACCCCTAAGGAGTTAGGCAGACCAGGGGGGTAGAGGCTGATATTATTACTAAACATAATAAGCAAAGTGATTAAGGGAGCTATTATAAGGAGAATTACTACTATAGTAGAGGAAGGCTATATACTATTAAACATGTAGATAGGTAACAGGGCTAGCAGGTTAACAAAGGTAGTACTAAGCATACTAAAAGAGGTAGTAAGGACAGCGTAGCACTATTAGGGAATAGCATTATTACTATAGCTAGATATTACTAAGGCGTTTAACACTATTAGCTATAAACAATTAATATGCACTATAAGGGAGTTAGGACTGCCAGGGTAAATGGCTAGATAGATAAAGGGTTTTACATTAGGAAAAAGAGCATAATTAGCATTTAACGGACGTACTACTAAGGAAATCCAAATCACTATAGGGGTTCTGTAAGGGTCGCTGGCGTCTCCTATCCTCTTCCTGTTGTATATTATACTACTATATTAAAGGCTGGCAGCGGCAGAATTAATACTAATGTTAGGGTTCTTAGATGATATAAACATTATAGTATATAGAAAAACAGCAAAGGAGACCAAAGTATAACTAGAAAGAGCCTAGAGAATATATAAGGAGTAGTTAAAGGAGTACGGGCTAAGGTTTAACCTAGGGAAGAGCAAGTTAATATACTTTATAAGAAAGAGGCAGGCAATTATAATAACGATCTAACTTAAAAGTACAACAATACAACTGACGCAATTAGCGCAATTCCTAGGGGTTTGGATCCACCGGAAGCTTCGTTAGTTAACACACATAGAGAAGGTAAATACTAAGCTAGCACAGCAGAAGTTAGCCCTTATAGCACTGGCTGTGTTTATATAGGGATGCTAACTAGAATGTGCAAGATCCCTTTATACGCAGGTAATAAGAAGCATAATAGCATATGGAGCTGGGATATACTATACCTATAGCGAGTTAGAAGGGGTAGCACAGGGGGTAGCAAAGGCATTTATAAAGGAACAAAATGAATGCTTAAGGCAGGTTATAAGGGCATATAAGGCAACACTAGTAACACTCTTAGAGACAAAAGCAGCAGTACTGCCAGTGGATCTATACCTTAATTACATTAAGCAACGATTCTACTAAAGACTTAAGGACAGTAGCATAAGCAAGAAGATATAACAAGCATGCAATTCGATAGCATTGCAGCTACGACGTTAAGGAAGAGGCCGCCAACGTAACCTCTATAAGGCGTTTCCTAATGCCCCCCCCCCCCTCCCTAGCAGCCTTATAGCCAGGTAGGAATTAGAGAGGGAGTGGGAAAAACAGTAGATATAGCAGAGGCATAAGGCTTAGGTGAGAAGAGGACAGGCAAAAGCAACAGCAGCAGACAAGGAACCTAACTTTAAGAGCATAAAAAAAATAGCAAAGCTCTACAATAGCCTGCTTAAGCATAAATCTGCAGCCCTAGTTTAGCTTTAAACGGAAAAAATAAGGCTGAATGCCTTTCTTTACAACAAACAGGTGCCTGAGGTAACTTCACTAATATGCTAATGCTAGGGAGGAGATAAGGATATCTACTACCTTATCCTATTATGCCCAGAATATAACCATCTAAGACCGATTCTAGCGGTGCCTGTAATAAGAGATCCGCGGGAACTCAGGGCGGCGCTTAATAATAAGAAGCTAGCACTAAATATCGTAAAGTAGGTGCTTTTAACTAGGCAACTTCAGTAGTATAGGTTAGCGGAGGAGCTTGGTAAGGCGTGGCAGATACGCAATAACAAGGCTAAGAAAGGGACCAGAGGCAATAGAAACAATAGGATAAAGGAGGAAGAGCCGGACTAAGAGGGGAGGTGCTTATAGGGGGTTTTTACTAACATACTAACCTTTTATATAAAGCACAACCACACTTCTGTCATTGTCTGTAGTTCCGGGGAACTGGCAGATATCTTATACTAATAGTTGGAAATAATAAAGACTTTATATCAGAGGCTTAGCGGGAGCTATATAGAAGAATATGGGTTTTCTCCCCTATCTTAGGGTTTTTCCTATATTAAGAAGTTAGTTGATGAACTAGTTAGTGGCTCTAGCTACCTAGCGTACATGAATATAATAGTTATAAAAGAACAGCGGCCTTATAGTATAAGCCTCCCTAGCCTGCTGCTATCTCTTATTGCTTATTAAGCATAGTTAAGACTATGCTAGATATGCCCTTGCATAATTTAGGCATTTTTCCTATACCTTACCTATTAATGTTAGGCAAGTTCTCTCTCCCTTAGGGTATTTTCTAGTAGTATACCTACTACATCTTGCTTTCTCCTTATAGTATTTAGTAATATATCTAATCTTATAGTAGTTATAATATTGCTTTAGGTGGATTATCTTATTATATAGCTTAGCATTAAAAATCTCTGCTTAGTATACTATTCCCCTATAGTATAGTCGGTTTGCTGCCTTAGTGCCCTTAACACTAACTACTAATAGTGCCCTTATTGCTATTCCTCTTAGCTTTTATATTATTATCTTTACTATATTTAATCCATTCTCCTTTTTAATATTCTTCCTTATATTCTTAATTATAATGTGGTTTGTTAATTATATTAGAAATCCCTTAATAATTACACTAAACATCTTCCTATTTACTTCTGCCTTAGGTCTAAAGGCAACTCCTACCTAGGCTATGTTTTCCTTTTATTTCCTCCCTGCTTTTATAAATATAATAACTATGTTTTTACTTTGTAATTAGCATGCTGCTACTGCCTCCTCTATGCTAATAGCACTGTTTACTGCCTTTATAATCTCTCCTAGTAATCTGTTCCTAACTGCCTTACTAATAGTGCTTTCCTTTACTAGTGCTTTCTAGTAATAGCGGGCTAGTATTGCTATACCCTCTGTTTAGGCTAAAGGTATTATTATATTCTGCCCTATAACTCTATAAGCTATAATATTTACCTAAGTCCCCCTAACTACTAATTTAGTTCTATAAACAGCCTTTATTACCTTCTTAACTACCTTCTTAACTATGGTTTTTACTCTGCTACTAACTGCTTCTATAATTAAGGCCTATAGGCCTCCTATATTAGTTCTTGCTTAGGCTATCTTCCCTTCTATATTTATAGTAATTTATATAAAAGTTTTAATAGAAGCTTATACTTTTATTATTTCTGCCTTTAGAATAACTTTTATTATTAATTCCTTTAGTAATTTTATTTTATTTTTTAGTTTTTCTTATATTACTATTACTTTAGGATTCTCTCCTTAATATTATATTTCTTTCTAGGTAGTGCCTTGTCCTTTATTAGTTATAAATCCACGTGAAAATTTATTAATTATTACACCCCTTATGCTGCTTACTTTCCTTATATAATACGCTATTACTAGGGGGGGTAATTAATAATAAGGAATCTGATTCTGTGCTTCTTTTTTGTTTTAGGCGTAATACCGCGTCGTATCCGCGGTGTTGTCGACTAATTTATAAGCCTCTTTATTATTTAGTTTTCATTAGATGTTCCATAATAATATAGCAAAGGCATAAATCAGCAAATTGTGTTTTATAGAATCTCTTATTCTTAGGTATTTCGAAGTAATTCCTAATGTTCTAAGTCATCTCCTTAAATAGGATTATCTTTGCTCTAAAGTATTTAAGGAAGTATATATAAACGTTACCTTAAAGCATAATAAGAAAGGCTTTTAGGTAAAGTAAGGGGGAAACTCCTGCTTAAGAACATTTCTCTTTAAAATATAGTAACTTCTTATTAATAAAGTCATACACTTCTCTAGAATATTATTCTTCTTTCTAGTAAAGTCTCTTAAGAGTATTAAGGGCTTTTCAATTACTGTCAGAAAGTATTCCGGTCGGGGTTTATAGTTCTGGTTAAGGGTCTTCAGTTAATTGAAAATCTTTAATATTATTAGAATCCTTGTCATTAGAAAATTCTAGTTATTAAGTTTCTTTTCCTTTGCTAGTTACTTTTTCTGGTAAAGGTTTGTATTCTGTATCAGGGTTAATATTTAAGATATTAATAAGATCTTTAGAGACGTTTGATCTTAATCCTCTAGCTGTTTCAACACCATTATCATTTAGGTAATTACAAAGGGTATACTTAAGGTTGTTATTAATTTTATTAAAAGTATCCTTTGTCTAATTTTTATAATCTTGCTAGAAGTTAATAAGGAGATTACGCCCTTTTCCTTTATTAAGAATATAGTAGTTAATTGTATATATAATACGGTTATTAATCTGTTGTTTAGTAGCTATATTAATATTAATGTTATTAACTAACTTAGTCCAATTAAAGGATAGAATTAGACAGTGCTTATAAAGTTTTTAGAGTAGGGTGCCCTTCAGAAGTTCTCTTCTATAGACATCCTTTTAGAGTTATTTATTAAAATCATTTATTTTTCCTTAGCTTAAAGACATTTTAGTATTTTAGGCTTTATATTTAGTACTAATTAAAGCGGTTAGCATTAGTTAATTCTCTGTGAATAATAGTAAAGATCTAGTTTTAATTGTAGATAAGTAACAGTTAATAATAAGGGAGAATATCTACAAGAAATAAGTCTTCTTATAATCATAGACGATTTAACAGTTAATAATTAAAAAAATAATCCTTTGGTTAGTATAACATTAGAATTTCTTATAGTTACATAAGTAAAAGCGTTTAAATAAGTCTCTTCTGGGTATAACCTAGCAAATCTGTAGTTATTAGCAACCACTAATCAGTATTAGTAACGCTTAGGTTATAAGTATACTGCAGCACAAATGTAAGGGGGGGGGTTTAATATTTAATTTATTTATATCTTTAAGAGGGAAAGAAGCAGGCTACAATGCAGAGGTGTAATGTTATGGCCACGTTACAGCCCTAGGTTACATAACCTATAATCCAGCTAATTAGGGTACGTGCATTCTATGTGCAACCTATAATTCCTAGTTAATGCAGCGTATCCCTTCTATTATCCATACAAGCGATTCCGACAATACCTATTAAAGAACTAAAGGCTTCTTAACTTATAGAGCCATTAAGTATTAAGGGCATTCTTTTAACTATAATTTCTAGTTTTAATCTAGATAATAACCCTAAGGAGACTTTAAAAGGTAATAAGACATAAGAAACAGCTTTATCTAGTAGGAAATAAAACAAATAACTAGCTATTATTATATAACTTATATTACTACTAAAGCAAACTCTAGTATTAAGCAAAAAATCCTTAGGAAGCAATAAGTTAGTTTACTATAAGTCTTTTACCTACCTAGACTTTTAGAATAATAAAAACTATAAAGAAACAGAGAACTTTATTATATTAACATATATAAAAGGGTTTATTATACTTAAAGATTTAACTAACCTAAATAAGACAATAAATAAGACTATATAAGGGGTAAAAGGTCCTTTAATAATAAAGAATCATATTATACCTAAAAGAAAAAAAAAGTAATTAGCTAGGAAGTTATAATTTCCTAGGGACTTATAACCCCTTAAAACTAGTAAGGGGAAATAAGTATACTAAGAATTAATAAATACTAAAGAACTGTTTAATATTATAGTAAGGTATAAGCTAAAACTTAAAACTAAGAATACTATTAATAAAACCTTAGCTTATAAAATCCTATAAAGTATTAAAAGAGTAGCTAAAATATAGGAGAAAGTATATAAAGTAATAATAGTAATATAAAAGTTATAAAGATAAATTAAAGAAAACCTTACTTATTTAGTAAAAACTAACTTTTAATAATAAATAATAGAAACCTAAGATAACATCGTAAAAACTCTAGTTAGCCTTATATTATAAATAAAGGAGTTAAACTAAATTTTAATAGTTTTTATAAACTAGATATAGGCAGGTTACTAGAACTAGTAGTTAAATATAATACTAATTACATAAGAACTGTTTAAACTAATAATAATAAGAGCTAATATAACTTAGTAACTAAACCCTTAGCAGACTAGACCTACCGTACTAAAGTAAATTAGCTAGAACTCTAGTTAATAAAGGGGTAAAACAATAGATATAATACCTAAGCTAATAAGGTCTTAAAACTACCTAATTAAAATAAATAACTTAAGAGAAGTAATAGGGTTTATATAAGGATATACTAGTGTAAGCAAATTACACTAATTAGAAGTAATAAACCTCTTACTATATAATTAGGATTTACCTAAATTATAATAAGAGTTCGGATATATAAGTTATTATAATAATACTAAAACCTCTTTTAACCTACCTTATGTAGTTTTAACCTATACTTAATAGTTTCCCCCTGTAAAAAGATATAAGTCTTTATAATAAGCAGGATTTCTATAATATTAACTGACTACTAAATAAGAAGGCGCTTTATTAAATCCTTAAGTAATAATATTAGTACCCTAATAAGGTTTTTTCCTTAAGGACATATAAACCTTTAGTCTACTAAATATTAAATAAGGAGGCGCTTTATTAAATCCTTAAGTAATAATATTAGTACCCTAATAAGGTTTTCCCCTAAAGGACATATAAACCTTTAGTCTACTAAATATTAAATAAGGAGGCGCTTTACTAAATCCTTAAGTAATAATATTAGCATCTTAATAAGGCTTTTTATTAAAGAACGTGCAAAACTATGACTCATTAATAATAAAATACTAGTAGTAAGAATAAGGCCTTAAGGAGTATAGAGATTATAAATAAAGGGAAATATACTATACTAGCACTTAATAACACTAATACTCCTAAATACTACTATATCTACTTATATAATAAGGTAATAAGTATATAAAAGGACCTTCTAAAAGCAGTAACATAGGATAATATATAAATCCACCCCTAACTTTACTATAATAAGAAAGTGGATATAGCTATAAAGCAAATGGTTATAGTAATAAAGTAGGTAGTTATAGAGATAGTTATTACTATGCTAAAGAGCCTTATAATGACCAGCTAAGCCAAACACTAGAATACTAGGAATATAATACCTTTTAATTAGAATATAACCTAGGATAAGATTTTAAGCCTAAAAGGGCACTTAGAGAGAAAGGGTTAGCAAGTTTAACTTAAAAAATCTAGAATATTAGACTTTTAAACCTAAAACCAGATATAGTAAATAAAAGTAATAAATTTATCTCTTATAAAGAAAAAAACTACTGTTTTTTTAGACCTTAAGCTTTAGATTTAAGCAGTAAAAAAATACCTATTTAAAGCACTACTAAACCAGAAGGAGGTATTACTTTATAATATTTAGTAACTATTTTATAGAGAAGTAATGACCTAGTAATAATAATACTTAGATAAATCTAAAAAGAAATAGATTTTTACTAGTATTAATAGTATTATTAAGGTAGTATAAGAAGAATTCTATATAAGGACAGAAGATATAGTAATAAAACTTAAGCAGGCTAAGTATATCTAAAAAGATATTATAAATAGTGTCTTTATTTAGGACTTTATAGCTTAAATCTTTTAGTATACTAAAGCAAATAAAAAGATAATAAATCTATAGCTTTTAATATACTTTAGGATAAAGTTATATTTTAAGCTAAAGAAGCTATGCCTAAATCTAATTAAGGGTATAAAGTATAATAAATACCTTAATATAGTAGACAGAAAACACTGTAATTTATATTAAGAAATAAAGGAGTAATAAAAGTCCTATTACTAGGAAAAGAATAAAGAAATATTAAAAGCCTACCTTTATAATAATAAATCCTTAGACTTAAATAAATCTAAGAGTAAAAAAATAAAGACCTATTAAAATTACTATTATAAGGATTATAACTAGAGAAGAGGAGATTATTTCTAATAGAATAACTTTTAATAATAATATCCCTACTATATATATATTAAAAAGAGATTAAGTAGCCTAAGGGATTATAATTAGAGAGACTAAAGAAGGCTACTAGTTTTATACTAAGAATAGGTTTATTAGAATAAACCATAATAGGACCAGAATTAACCTTAAAGGTCCTAGTAGTATAATAATAATAGACTATGCTAATTAAAAGTTAGAAAGGAGAACCCTATAAAGAAGGAAGTAGACCCTTAAACTAAGAAAAGCAGGACCTATAGCTAAGAAAATAAATCTTAAAGAGATAATAAAGAAAAAGAAATATTCTTAAAAGAAGAAAATTAAGGAGGAAATTAATCTAAAAAGCAATAAAACCCTTACTAAGGGAATTAATTTTACCTAAAATAATTCAGATAATAAGAGTATTTAAACCAGGAACCTTATAAAGTTATAGTTCTAAATAATAATTTTAATACTAAAGAGTAGGAGTAGTATCTAGCAGACTCTAGATACTATTTAGCTAAAAAAGGAAGTCTATTAAAGGATAATAAATATAATAAGTTTAACTTTATAAATATATACTTTACTATAAAAGATAGCAAAACATACCTAATATTTAACTATAATTCTAAAGAAGGGAAGGTTAAATTTAATTTTATTAGTGCTTTTTATATAATAAGAAGGGAGACTTAGACTAGGAGAATCCTACCTTTTTAATTATAAAAACTAGTTAAATAAAGGCTCTTAATAGAAGAAGGCAAGAAGAGCCTAAGAAAGAGAAGGAAATTATTAAAGCTTTTATAACTAAAGTTAACGTTATATAAGACACTATAACTTAGAGTTTAGATAAGCTAATTTTAACAGGAGATTTATAAGAAAACTAGGTAATTAAGGCAGTATCTAGACTATAGGAGATTAATATTAAAAGAAGAAAGTAGATAAATACCTTACTTAAAATGCTAATTTAATTTTATAATAAGGGACCTAACTATATAATCTATATAAACACTAGAATATTTTTAATTCTAGCTAATAAATAGTGGCTTTAGCAATATAAGATAAATATAAAGTGGGAAAAGTAAGACCTAAAACTAGTAATAGAAGTAGCTTTAGCCTTTATTATTATAAAAAGAGCTACTTTTAACTTTTATATTCTAGGAATTATAAGAGGAAAAAATATTTAAGGTTACTTTATAGTAACTATAAATATTATGCTAAATCTAGGACTAAAATTATTAATTAGTATAAGTTTTCTCTATAGCTTTAAAGTAAAAATTAATTTTATTAATTTAAGGTTAGTTTTTAGGTTAGTATATAATATAATAATAATAGGATAGATGTTTTAAGATACTTGCTATATACTAGCTTAATAGGTAATAGTAGTATATAATATTATAATCCTACTAAACTTAATATATTAGGTGCTAGTAATATAAAAGGATCTCTCTAGTAAAGAGAAGATAAGTATTTACTATGTTATATTATTTAATTCTGTCTTTTTAAATAATATTCTTAATTAGGAAGATAAGAAAAGAATGCTAATAGTAAATAACTCTAATAGGGCTATATAGATTAAGTAAAATAGTAAAGTAGGTTAACTTAAGGCAGCTATAAGCCTTAACTTAAATTTTACTATTCTGGATATCTACTAGTATATAGTATTTTTTAGTAAAGATATTAAGATAAAAAAGATAGAAGAGAGTCTAGAAAAATTTAATAATAACCTAGATCTCAAAGTTATTAATAGAGGTATTTTATTATATAAAGTATCTTGCCTAAAGAACATACCTTTTATTAAAAATAAGTTTAAAGTATAAATTACTAATATTAATTCAGAAGTAGCTACTAAGTTATAGGATTTAACTAATAAGTATAATATTTACTATAATAAAGGAGTGGTACTAATGCTAGAAGATGATAAAATAAGAGTTTACTTTATTAATAGCTAGCAGAATTAGGTTAAGCTAGCAAGGAAGTACCCTCTTAGGTATAAAGATTAAGAGAATTTTACTAAAGTTTATAATACTATATACCTAGTAGGTAGGATATTTTAGTTAATAAAGCTAGTACCTATGGCCTGCCCTGGTTTTATTATTTAGAGAGATATAAAGAAGACTAAAAAAGGTTAAGTTATTATAAATGCTAAACCTCTTAATAATATTACTATACTAGATATATATCTGTTACAAAACTAAGGTAATATTATACAGAATACCTATAGTAAAGAGTAAAAATCAATTTTTAATATAATAGGCTTTTTCTACTAGCTTCTAGTATAAGAGGAACACTAGAATCATATAGTAGTAATCTCTAAAAAAAGGCTAAAAGCATTATAAGTCGTATTAATAGGGTATAAGAATTTACTAGCTTTTGTATAATAATTTATGAATTGCATTTTCTAACTATACTAAAGTTTTATTTGTGTTTATATTAATAATATTATTATCTTTTCTAATACCCTTAAGGATTATCTTAAATACCTTAAGATAGTCTTAAAAGTCCTAAAGGAAAATAAGGTATATATTATAGTAACTAAGTCTTTTATTACATATTACTTAATCTAATTTCTTGGATTTATAGTTAATACTAACAGAATTATTAACATAAATAACAAGATTAAGTTATTCTAGTAAATAGAAATTCCTTATAACTTATTAACCTTAGAAACCTTTATTAGTATAGTAGGATTTTTAAGAGTAAAAATCCCTTAGTTTAACTTATAAATCTAACTACTATAGACCTAAAAAACAGTACTTATACATAAACTTTATAAATATAATAAGTTACTAATAAGAGCCTTAAAGTAAATATATAAAAGAAAGGCATAAGAAAAATCCTTTATCCCTATAAAAGATAAGAAAGTGGCCTTTAAAGCACTAAAAACCATGCTTTATAAGAAAATACTACTATAATACTATAATCTAAAGCAACTATTATTTTTTAAGATTAATGCTTATAAGAAGGGTTTTAGTTTATATACTTTCTAATTATATAAGAAGTAGGATAGAAAAAGTATACTTAGTAAGGACATTATAGCTATAAAACTTTACCTAATTCTTTTTATCTTTTCTTTAATATCTATAGCTAAGAAGTAGTATAAATTAACTAAGGCAAAGGTAGCTATAATTACTTAGGTAATGCAGAAACTACAAAAAATAGCTTAATTTAACTATTATTTATTTAATATCCTAACTAACTATATACCTACTAAAGGAATTATTAAATATACCTCTTTAGCTATAATAGACCTTAATAAGGCTAACTTAAAATTAGCTAAGGTAGCAAATTATTTATTATAGTTTAAATTATAAGTAACCTATATACTAAGAGTTCTTAATATTATACTTAATACTTTATTACAACTCTTAGTAGATATTAGCTATTATAAGGCTATAAACTATAATATATATAATAAATTAAATGCCTATATATACTTCTATTAGAACTATTAGGTAGTAGCTATAATAAATAACTTATTAAAGAAGGAGATATTAGTAGGGTATAAATTTAACCTATAATATTATTAAATAATTAATAGTATTAAGGATTTCTAGTAAAAGCAGCTAAAGTAAGGATAGAACTAACTATAAATTCTACTTTATAGCTAGGACCTTATAAATAAGGGCCTACTTTATTATAAGAATAAAGAAAGGCTTAAATAACTATATATTTTAAGCAGCTATATTAAAACCATACTAAGAACTATATATAATAACTATTACTACTTTAGAATTAGTAGAATAATAAAAGGTCTATATAGTATTTATTTTCTAAAAATATCTAAGCAAATCCAGGAGTATATAGCATATTATATAACTTATTAAGAAAACTCTATCTTAAGGGATAAAGCAACTAAAAAAATAAGACCTTTATAGTTAAAACTAATACTATTTTATACAATTTCTCTACACTTTATTACTAATATACCAGAGGTAAACTTAGTAAACACTATATAGGCTATAAAAGAATACTTAAAGTATAATTCCCTCTACCTAGTAAACTATTTATTTAGTAAGAAAACCCTTTTAATCCTAGAGAATATAATATATTTAGTATTTATATAAGTAGAATTACTTCTTTAAGCTTTATATATTATAAACTAAGGACTACTAAGGTAAATAGTTAGTAATAGGGACCTTAAATTTATTTCTAAGGTTTAGTAAGTAATATTTACTAAGCTAGGAGTTAAATTCTTAATAGTAACTACCTACTACTTATAGATAAATAAAGCAGCTAAATAATAGAATTAAATAGTAATAATAGCTATTTGCTATTATACTATAACAAATCTAATAGTATTATAGGTATTAATCCTTCTAGTATTATAGCACTATCTTAATAACACAGTAGCTATAGCTATTAACTAGTTGCTTAATAAGTTGTTATATAGGCTTAAACTACTAAACCTTATTAACCTTCTTCTAAAGTAAGCAATTTCTAACTTATAGCTAGGGGAAGAGAACTTAAAAGCACTTTATAAGCTTTATTAAAAAGAGGCTTAACTTATAATAACTACTATTGCTATCCTATTTAAAATTAGATATAATTCCTAATATAACCTAGTGGATATTAATATTAAAGATATAGTATACTTATAACTATATAAAGAATACTAACTTCTAGGGAGACTAAAGAAAAAGTAGTTACTATAGAGAGTAGGATTATATAAGGTTCTTAAAAAAGTAAATTCTTTATTATACTAACTTAAATTTCTATTAAACTTAAGGGTATATTTAGTAGTATTAATTATATATATATAAAAACTATACTAACGTAAAAATCCCTTTAGTAAAAAGGAAACACCCCCTTTACTAATTAATTTAAAAGGAAGTAGTAAAGCTAATTACTAAGAGATTAAGCAAATTATCTTATATAAAGTAAAAATTTACTATACTAAGGGATAAAGCCCTAAGGTAGTATACCTTATAAAATAAAAAGAATATACTACTAAAGATAACTAGTAAATTAATAAAAGCAAGATAAAGGTAAATATATTAGAGTTAATAAATAAATATCTAAAGAAGCATTTAATTAACTAGAATAAAGGAGTATAGGAAAAAGGGGCTTATAAGGCAGGAGTGCTAATAATGCCTTAAGGTTAGCAGGATCTAATATCCTATAGGACCCTATGTAATCACTATAGCGGAAACATATAACCCCATTTTCCCTATAACACTATATATAATTTTACTTTACTTTTTACTTAACCTCTTATTTGCATATTCTAATACAATAAAACTTCCTATTTTTCTTTATCTTTTAACTTTTTATTTCTTAATTCTAACTATAGTATACTTTAAGTTATTTTATCCTTTTAACCTTTTATTATAGTTTTTGTATATTAATAGACTTTAATTATTATTTTTTATTTATATGCTTATAACCTCTTGCTTATTACTTACTTAATACCACTTATTTTACGCATTTTCTTTTATATTCTAAATAATTCCTCTTATATTACTATATATTACCTTAAACTTATTATAAGAACTTAATAACTATTATCTAAATATAACTACTTTAAAAGAGTATTATTAGAAATATAAGGTAGTAACCATACTAAACACTTTATTTAATATAGGTAATATAATATAAGAAGCTAATTTATATAATAAAAACAGGGACTTTAATATTAAATTTATTAGCTTAATAGCATATTAAGGGGTCAGAACCTCTTCTAGCTATATAAGGCCTAGAGTAAAATCTATAAGCACTTATACTATTTTAGGCAGACTAAGTAAGCTTAATTTTACCTTACTAGTTAGTTATTTTAAATCTACTAGGAAATACTATTAGTTTTTAAAGAAAGTAACTAAATTAAAGTTATTTAGAATATAGTAACACTAGGCTAGTAATAATATTTAAACTACTAAAGAAGTAATTTATATATATTCTAAAGATTTTATAACCTAAGAAGCTAAAATTAATAAGGATATAGTTTTTATAGTAAAGATAGATATAATATACCTACTATAAATTAATATCCTATACTAGATCTTTAGGATAAATAACTCTATCCTAGCTAATAAATACTATAAAAAGGGCAAATGCTTATCTAATATACTTATTATTTATAATATTAAAGTCTGCATTAAATGGGCTACTATAAGTTTTATTAACAGAGGACAGGCTAGTAATATTACTAGTTCTAGAGATTAGTAGTTAGAACTGCTATTAAAGAAAGAAGTCCTTATAGCATAATATTATAATATGTTAGGTAATATTAATAAGCCTATTGCTAAAGCCCTTACTATAATTAAAAGAGCGGATTTACTATTTATATATAGTTAGGACATAAGGGTATAAATAAACTAGGCATAAGAATTAATAACTAGGGAATAAAATATAACTGCTCTAAAGAAGGAGCTAGTAGATTAATAAAATTTAATCTAAGGTCTAGCTATATAATATAATATAATAAGTAAAGCTACTATAAAAAAAACAATCCTAGAGAAAGTTAAGATAATATATATAAACCTAAAATATAAAAGTTAAATTAGAAATCTTAAAGACCTCCTTAGTAAAGTTAAGAAAATAGTTAATACTTATACCCTTGCTATTAATAAGTTAAACGCTAATATAATAACCTTAGACTAGTTTATTTAAAAAGTAATATATAATATTAAAAAGCTATAAAATATAGGTAAAAGGACTAACTTAAGTAAGCTAATTCTAAGAACACTTTTGCTAAAAGGTATAATATTAAGAAGAAGAGTTATGCTAGTAAGACTAAAACCTGCTTAAGTTACTATAAGAGGATCTCTATCTTATAATATTAATACTAGTATTACTAAGTAAGTCTTAGGATTTGCTTATAAAATAATACTAATAGTAAGATAGTCTGCTAAAGGTTTACTAAAACTAAGTATTAAGGCTAGGGATCTAAGGATACTAAATAAGAAACTAATTACTAGTAATAATTCTTAAGAGAATAATAGTATAAAAAGATAATAACTAACAGATCTAGGGCTTATAAATAATAAAGCTACGTTATCTAGAAATATATAGCATAAATTAGTTAAAGACTTTTAAAAATATTGCTTTTAGTATTATAAGGATAAATTGGTTTAGGAAGGTTTTTCTTTTGTTTTATTATTTTTTATATTTAAGAAGATAATTATTATAGATTAGCTATTTTACTTTATTGTTTTCTATTCTTAGTACCTAAGAAAGAATGCCTATAGTTTAATTTCTCTTTATTATTTTCTGCTACTAGCTAGGTTAGACCCTATGGAATAACTAGGATAGTTATCTTTAAGGGAGGGGCACTTATTATAGAATAACCCGTAATATTGGATCTGCCTACCTATATAAGACGGATTTATTATATAGCTAGTAAGACTTAGAATGAACAACAACCTTTATAGAATGCACTTAATTATATAACTTAATAGCAGTATATATAGGTGCATTAATAACCCATTTATAATAATGTTGATAACAGCTTTACGGTTGCTTCCAACTGACTACGTGACGATACCACCACGTAACAACTATTAATCCATTGTATCTTAGCTACTTCTTTCCTCTTATATAACTGCCTTAAAGCTATAATATTAATTATTAGCCTTTTTTCCTTTATTATCCCTAGCTTAATAATATATTTATATAGTAAGAAAGAGTTAGTATATATTAACATTAGGATTTTTAGCTTATTAAGTCAGTTAGTAATAATATTTAAAGTAGTGCTTATTATATAAGTAATATTAACACCTTAAACCATCCTATATAGCTTAAAAGCTAAGGCACTCCTTGTAACTCTCTTAGATTTAATTAAGCTATATATTATAATATTTCCTCTAAGGGTGAATTTAGAGGTATTATTATCCTTCCTTTTATTACCTAGGATACTTATATAGCCTAGTTAAGAGCTAAGGTCTTTATTATTTACAAAAGAACATTAATAAAAACATAAAGGACAGTGTTATGGGATAATCCGCGATGTCGGATCCCCACCTATATAGGACGGATTCGCCGTGCAGCTAGTGAGACTTAAACAATAACAACAACCTTACATAATGCACTTGACTATATAACTTAATAACAGTATATACAGGTGCGTTTGATGACCCCTTTATGATAACGTTAATAACAGCTTTACAGTTGCTTCCAACCAACTACGTAACGAACCCACCACGTAACAACTAATAGCAATTGCTCGTGTCCTTTGTGCAAGGTTTTAACTAAAAATTAAGGACTTGCTGCTTTTAGTTAGCAAGACGTATTGAGTTAAATTACTGGATTACTAGGTCCTGACCGGCAAGGCTGTAACAGCTAAAGAGTTAGGGTTGCTGTTATTAACAAGCAAGGCAGTGTGCTAAAACGTTAGATTTACTACCTACAGTAAGGCTATAAGCCAAGAGGTAAGAAGGATTTAACAGAACTTATGTCTAAATCAACAAGTTAGCGCCAGGAATTAGACAACTACTAACCGCGCACTACAACGATTACCAAGGGAGAGCTTTACCGTGTTTATAATCTTTGTAAATACCTCACGCAGAATCCTAACCCTCTTAGTCCTAGAGGAAGACCAGTAACCACCAACAACAAGGTTAAGGACCTTTACTGCCTAGGAAGTTATGAATTCCGCAAAGGAAAGATTTACCAGACCTCAGAACTGCTACAACCAGTTAACCTAGTCCTTATACATCACTTACAATTTAGGGAAGAGCTGATTCTAGCACGACAAACGCTAAAAAAGGCCAAGAAGGAAGGGCTTCTTAAACCATCAGCAACTAAACCCAAGGCAACATTATTAAGGATTAGAACCACCCCGCCTAGGACTGCACCTCTCATAGAACCAGAGACTTCAATAGCTGCAATACCTCTTAAAGAGCCAGAAACCTCGCTCGTTATTGCACCCGTCGAAGAACCAGAGGCTTCTCAACTCATAGAATCATCAAGCGTTAGGGACATTATTTCAACTATAGTTTCCAGTCCTAAGCCAGACAATAACCCTAAGGAGACCTTAGAAGGCAACAAAACACAAGAAACAGCTTTATCCAGCAGGAGACAACAGAAACGACCAGCCGTTATTATACAACTTACGTTACTACCAAAGCAGACTCCAGTATCAAGCAAAGAAACCTCAGAAAGCAATAAGTCAGTTTACTATAAGTCCTCTACCTACCTAGACTTTCAGGACAATAGAAACCACAGAGAGATAAGGAACTGCAACATATTAACATGCGCAGGAGTATTTGCAATACCTAAAGATTTAACTAACATAGATAAGACAATAGATAACACTATATAAGGGGTAGGAGGTCCTCTGACAACGGAAAATCCTGTTATGCCTGAAGGAGAGGAAGAGCAGTCAGCTAGAAAGTTGTAATCTCCTAAGGACCTATGACCCCCTAGAACCAGCAAGGGGAGATGAGTACGCCGGGAATCGACGGATACTGAGGAAGCGTTTAATATTACAGCAGGGCACGAGCTAGAACCCGAAACCGAGAACACTATTAGCAAAACCTTAGCTCACAAAATCCTGCAAAGCATTAAGGGAGCAGCTAAAATATAGGAGGAAGTGTGCAAAGTAATAAGGGAGATGCAGAAGTCACAGATACAAATTAAAGAAAACCTCGCTTACCCTGTGGAAACTGACTTCTAACGACGGATAATAGAAACCTAAGACAGCATCTTGAACACACTAGTCAGCCTCACATCGCAAATAAGGGAGTCGAACCGAATTATAACGGCCTCTATGGACCGGATGTGGGCAAGTCGCCAGGACTAACAGTCGAACACAGCGCCAATTACGCAAGAACTTTCCAAGGCAGCGACGACAGAAGACAACATAACCTGGTAGCCAAACCCACAGCAGACCGGACCTACCCCACCAGCGCAAATTAGCCAGAATTCCGGTCAGCAAAGGGGTAAAATAACGGTCACAATACCCAAGCCGACAAGGCTCCAAGATTACCCAATTAAGACAAGCGACTTAAGAGAAGCAACGGGGTTTGCACAAGGACACGCCAGCGCAAGCAAATCTCACCAACCAGAAGTGATAGACCTCTCACCGCACAATTAGGATACACCCAAATTGCAACAGGAGTTCGGATATACAAGTTAACACAATAACACTAGGACCTCTTTCGACCTACCTCGCGCAGTTTCAGCCTACAATTAACGGTTTCCCTCTGTAAAGAGACATAAGTCTTCACAACAAGCAGGATTTCCACAGCACTAACCAACCGCCGGACGAGGAGGCACTTTACTAATTCCTTAGGTAATAACGTTAGCACCCTAACAAGGTTTTCCCCCTAGGGACACATATACCTTTGGTTCACCAAACGTCAGACAAGGAGGCGCTCCTCTAAATCCTCAAGTAATAACATTAGCACCTTAACAAGGTTTTCTGTTAGGGGACGCGCGAAATTATACCCTACTAATAACAGAATACCAGCAGTAAAGACAAGACTCTAAGGAGCATGGAGGTCACGAACAGAGGGAGACATACTACACCGGCGCTTAATAATACTAATACTCCCAGATACCGCTATATCTACCCACACGACAAGGTAACGGGTATGTGGAAGGACCTTCTAGAAACGGCAACGCGGGACGACATACGAATCCACCTCTAACTTTCCTATAACAAGGAAGTGGATACGGCAACGGAGCGGGTGGTTATGGAGATAGTCACCGCTATACTAAAGAGCCTTATAATGACCAGCCAAGCCGAACACCAGGATACTAGGAACAGGATACCTTCTAACCAGGACGTGATCTAGGACGGGATTCCGAGCCTAGAAGGGCTCCTAGAGAGGAAGGGTTGGCAGTTTTAACCTAGAAGATCTGGGATATCAGACTTCTAGACCCGAAACCAGATGCGGTGGACGCAGGTGATAAATTCATCTCATATGAAGGAAAAACCGCTGTTTTTTCGGACCCTAAGCTTTGGATTCAGGCAGTAAAAGAGCACCTATCCAGAGCACCACTAAACCGGAAGGAGGTGTTACTTCGTGATATCTGGCAACTATTCCGTAGAGAAGCAATGACCTAGTACCGACAGCACTTAGACGAATCCGAAAAGGAACGGATTTTTACTAGCATTGACAGTGTTATTAAGGCGGTATAAGAAGAATTCCGCGTAAGGACAGAGGATGCGGCAATAAAGCTCAAGCAGGCTAAGTACACCTAAGAAGATGTTATAAATAGCGTCTTTATTCAGGACTTTATAGCTTAAATCTTTTAGTACGCCAGAGCAAACAGAGAGACAACGGATCTGCAGCTTTTAGTATGCTTTAGGATGAAATTGTGTCCTGAGCTGAAGAAGCTGTGCCTGGATCCCACTAAGGGCACAAAGCGCAACAAATACCTTAACATAGTAGACGGAAAACGCCGCGATTTATGTCAAGAAATAAAGGAGCGACAGAAGTCCTATTACTAGGAAAAGACTAAAGGAACAGTAAAAGCCTACCTTTATAATAACAAATCCTTAGACTTAAACGAATCTAAGGGTAAAAGAGTAGAGGCCTACTGGAATTATTATTACGAGGATTGCGACCAGAGGAGAGGAAACCATTTCCAATGGGATAACTTTTAGCGATAATATCCCTACTGCACGCGCATTAGAGAGAGATTAAGCGGCCTAAGGGATTATAATCAGAGAGACTAGAGAAGGCCGCTAGTCCTGTACCAGGAATGGGTTCGTTAGAATGAACCACAGCAGGACCAGAATCGACCTTAAAGGTCCTGGTGGCATAATAATAACAGACTATGCCAACTAGAAGTCAGAAAAGAGGACCCTACAAAGAAGCAAGCAGACTCTCAGACTAAGGAAGGCAGGGCCTGCAGCCAAGAAGACAAATCTTAGGGAGACGACAGAGGAAAAGAGAGATCCTCAGAGGAAGAAGATCGGGGAGGAAATCAATCTAGAGAGCGACGAAACCCTTACCTAAGGGATTGATTCCGCCTAAGATGATTTAGGCGATAGGAACGTCCGAACCGGGAACCCTATAAAGTTATGGTTCTGGATGACAATCCCGACACTAAAGAGCAGGAGCAATATCTAGCAGACTCCGGATACTATTTAGCTAGAGAAGAAAGTCTGTTAGATGACAATGGAAATAACGAGTCTAACTTCGTGGATATATACTTTACAGCAGAAGGCAGCGAAGCACACCCAACATTTAACTACAACTCCAAAGGAGGGGAGGTCAAATCTAATTTTATCAGAGCGTTCTACGTAGCAGAGGAGGGAGACTCAGACCAGGAGAATCCTACCTCTTTAACCGCAGAAACCAGCGAAATTAAGGACTTTATTGAAAGAAGACAGAAAGAGCCTAAGGAAGAGAAGGAAATTGTCGAAGCTTTTGCAACTGGAGTTAACATTACACCAGATACCACGACTTGCAGTTTAAATAAGCCAATTTCAACGGGAGGTCTACAAGAAGACCAGGTGATTAAGGCGGTATCTAGACCGCAGGAGATCGATGTTAAGGGAAGGAAGCAGATGAATACCTTCCTCAAGATGCCGATTCGATTCCATCACAAAGGACCTTTACACATGAAATCAGAAGCAGAGGATAACTCGAGATATCCAACACACCTCAAGGAAGGGCACAGGCCACCTCTCCTACTTCTAAGAGGAGAGCCTCTCTTCCTGCAGCCCAACTCTTTCCCCCCTACACAGCTTCTTTCATCCGTCTACCAAGTCTTCAGAGGTATATTGTTTTCATTTTTAGTTTAACCTAAGTCTTTCCTATCCTCTCTCGCAAGTTATCGCTACAGTTAAGAGTTAGCAGCATTATTGCAATATAACCATAACACTACAGACGAGAGAATTACTTACAATATGGCGACTCCCAGAAGCACATAACCAGAGGTTGCCAGTAACATAGTCACTCTCTAACGAGCCACTTATAGCTACGACAATACAAGTGGATGGAGATGTTCCGCGACCTACATCTCTGTTAACGGCTTACGGCGTAAATTCACAAGGCTTACGCGGACAAGGACTTTAAGAAGTAGACATCCAGGCATAACCAGGACGGATCTAACCGTAGTTAACAGGTTTATGCTACCTAGATTAAATTTCCTTTTATTATAGTTTATTTTGCTTAGACTGAGAGGTTTATTTATCTTTGAATTTTACAAGTGGTTATTATTAGATTGTTTACTGTTATTTAAGCAACGTTTCCGGCAGGTTAGATGAGGCCGGACTAATACAGGGAGGATATGTCACAGATGGAATTACCTTCTTTTACAGATAAAAGTTTTTTGTTGTATATGTCAACACTAGCTCAGATGGATCCGGAGGACGACCGGGACGGTCATCTTCGAGGGAGGGGCACTTGTTATGGGATAATCCGCAATGTCGGATCCCCACCTATATAAGACGGATTCGCCGTGCAGCTAGTAAGACTTAAATAATAACAACAACCTTACACAATGCACTTGACTATATAACTTAATAACAGTATATACAGGTGCGTTTGATGACCCCTTTATGATAACGTTGATGACAGCTTTACGGTTGCTTCCAACCGACTACGTGACGAACCCACCACGTAACAGACAGCGTTTTCTAGTAAGAGAGGTATATATTAAAGTCCATAGTTTTAATTATTAATTTGCTATTAAAGTCTTTTATTAAGCCTTAAAATATTATTAGATTCTAGTTATTAAACCTAGGCAGTAATAAAAAGATTATAAGATGCTTTAGGTTAATATATTAGAGTAATGTATGCTTCTTAGACTTATTATTTAATATATTTCGCTTAGTTGGTTGGGTTATTAACTTATAATAGCTTCTTTCCCTATGCTTTTTATTATAAGAAGAAAGTATTATGATTAACTTTGCTTAGAATATATCTATTAAATATTAGTAGTATTAAAATTGTTAACCTCTCTTTTAGCTTTATAAGAAATTCGGCATTTTTTAATTCAGCCTCTTTATAATTAAAGAATTTAGCATTACTAAGTCCTAATGTATTATCGGTCTGTATTCTAATAATTCTAAAGCATAAGCTTTCCTTTAAAGAAATAAGGAGACATAGGTTGTAAGTAGATGTAATTATCTAAAGCTTTTAATAATAATAATTAAAGTATATTAACTACTAATATATGCTAGCCTCTGCTATACCATATAGTAGCTTAATTATAACTATAATAACGTCTGGCAGGTAAAGATATGCAATTTATATAGAAAGCTTTATAAGAATCGTACAATTTAGCTTTATTTATAATTAAACATACGCCTAAGTAATATCTCTAAGCTAAACCATAATACCTTCCTTTTTTAATAAGAGAGTAAGGGTAATAATAAGCCTTTAACTAGCTCTTTAAATTATTAGTAACTATATAAGGATAACTTCCTTTCCTTAGTTGCTATGGCCTTAGATAATATATTATGATTTTTTATATAAGGAGTTAGTTACCTTACCTTTAATTTCTCTTACTATTTATAAGCTAAAAAGTCTTTTATCTCTATGCTTTTATATGTTAAATTTTATAAATTTAAATATATTCCTAGCTAGTAAAGTATAAATTTCTGCTTTATTAGAGAGTTTAAAAGGTTCTTTAGGTATATTGATTTTTCCTTATATATAGAGGTTAATTATAAGTTAAAAATCAGCCTTTTCTTTCTCAGCAAGAAAAGCCTCTGCTTAAGGGTATTTCTAGGGTCTTTTATATTCTATTTATAGCAGAGTTATTAGGTTATTAAGGGGGTTCTTATAGTTTTTACTACCTTAAACCAGGTCTTTCTTATAAGAAGATTCTACCTCTAGTAAGGTTATATATAGTTTAATAACTATAAACAAAACTTTTATAGGGCTATAAGGCATTTTAATAATATAAGTCTTTCCTTCTATTAAGAAAAGCTTATAGGGGCTAGTCTATCTACCTTTTTTATAATAAACTTAGACATTAGAATTTAAGGGGAGAGTATGTATAGGCAGGGTTATTAGGCCGTTATAGGTATTAAGAGCATTATAGACTTAATGCCTTATAAGACTATACCTTACTTTATCTATTACTTTTTAAAGTATCTTAGCTCTTTAGGTAACTATAAAGCTTAGGGGGGAATTATTTATTATCCTTAAATAAGTTTTAAAGACTAAGAGGGTAAGAATAAGGCTATTTAAACTATTAGAGTTATTAACTGCTTTAATAGCTATTTAAAGTATTTGCTCTTTTAGAAGAAGACTATTAGCTTTAGTGTTAATAATATTATATGCTTTGTAAAGAGAGGCATAATATTGCTTAAGTTTTCTAATACTATTATAAGCCTTAATAAGAACTTTATTAATATTAATTAATAATAGTTAAGCTAAATGCCTGAATTTACTAAAAATAAAGTTTCTTTTAGTATTATAAACTATCTAGTCTAGGGGTTTAAAATATATATTAATTTAGCATTCTTTAAGGGCATTCTAGATATCTTAAGCTTTTTATTATTAAGGTCTAAGAAAGCAGGCAGCTTAAAATAATATTACTAAATCTATAATATATAGGACTAGCTTCTTATTAATTTATATAATATTAACAAGGACTTTATAATTAAATTTAAGATTATCTTTAAGAGTAAACTTAAATCTACTTAAAGCTTTTATGTTTATCTGGCATTAATAGCAAGCATATATAATTTTCCTTGTATTAGCCTTATTAAATTCTTTACTAGCCCTAGTAAGAAGGTTATTTAATTAGTTAATTAATAGAAAACTAAATTAGCAATAAAGTTAACGGATTTTAGTTTTAAAAAGCATAAAAATAGCAGGTTCTTAAGAACTAGCTATTTACTAAGAATATCCCTATTTCCTAATAATAAGTACCTTTTTATCTCCTTAGATTAAAAGATTCTTGAGATTATTAAGTTTAACACTTATTTTATTTATATTTATAATAAAATATAAAAATAATATAGTACTATTAAGCATATAAAAAGGTATTATACTAAAAATTTTAAAAGCTTTAAAATACTGGTTAAAGTTATAGTACTAGCTTTAAAGGTAATAGTCCTTTAGTTAAAAGAATGCTTAATTATAAGGTTCTTTATAATCTTTATTAAAGCATTAACTTGGCCATAGCTAGCAGTTAAAATTCCTAATGCTCCTATATCCGGAAGTATACTATAAAATATATCTGCTATATATCTCGTATTTATAAGATATATATGTTATTAAGGTGTTTTATTAGTATTATAGTTATAGGGGTCCTTAAGAAATAAGGCATGTTTAAAAGTATTATTCTATAAAAAGTTTATAGTTAATACTAAAAAGAGTAGGGGATTTAGTACTTATATAAAGAATACTATAAAGGAAAGAGTATTATAAGCCTCTTTATTATCTGGTTTCTCTTTGTTATTAGTAGTAAGGAAAGTAGTATTTTAAGCAGCTTTTTTATGCTTATTCTTACTGCTATTATTAGTAGTAGTAAGTTAGGCTATTTTGCCTTTATAGGCCTATAGGAATACATAGTATTAGCGTTTAGAAGGTAGTTTTTAGTGTTTTTTATTATTTTACTAAGTTACCTTTACTTTTTTCTGCTTATAGGTAGGATAATTAGTTAACTAGTATCCTTCTTTATAGTATATAAAGTATTTCTTTAAGCTTGCTCTAGCTTAAGGTTTTTTATAATATATAGCTTGTAAATATTATTAGTTTATAAACATTACTATATTAGTGTTCTAGTTTATAAACCAGGTAATAAGGGCAGTTAAATTATTATTAGTAGTTATTAGTAACTAACTTATAGAGGTTAGTAGTATATCCATTACTAAGAGATAATTTTAAAGATTACTAACAAATCCTTTAAAGGTTAGCATATTCTTAAATTTAGTATTATAAAAATTGTTATTATTTTCTATTGCTTATTATACTTAATAAAGAAGGATTATATCTTGCTTAAGAGGGTTATAAAGGTTATTAAATATCTTTATAAGTTAATTAAGAAGGATTTCTAAGTATTTTAACTTATTCTTTATTAGGTGTTTTATAATAATATAGCAAAGGCATAAATTAGTAAATTATATTTTATAGAAGCTCTCATTCTTAGGTGTTTTAAAGTAATTTCCTAATGTTCTAAGTTATCTCCTTAAATAAAATTATCTTTGCTTTAAAGTACTTAAAGAAATATATATAAGCTTTACCTTAATATATAATAAGAAAGGCTTTTAAGTAAAGTAAAGGGAAAACTCCTACTTAAGAACATTTCTCTTTAAAATATAGTAACTTCTTATTAATAAAGTTATATACTTCTTTAGAATATTATTCTTTTTTTTAGTAAAGTCTCTTAAAAGTATTAAGGGCCTTTTAATTATTATTAAAAAGTATTCTAGTTGGATTTTATGGTTCTTATAAAGGGTCTTTAGTTAAATAAAAATCTTTATTATTAGAATCCTTATTATTAGAAAGTTTAAGTTATTAAATCTCTTTTTCTCTCCTAGTTGCTTTTTCTAGTAAAGGTTTGTAATCCGTATTAGGGTTAATATTCAAAATATTAATAAGATCTTTAGAGACATTTAATCTCAATCCTCTAGCTGTTTTAATACTATTATTATTAAGGTAGTTATATAGGGTATACTTAAGATTAATATTACTTTTATTAAAAGCATCCTTAGTCTAATTTTCATAGTCCTACTAAAAGTTAATAAGAAGATTATGCCCTTTTTCTTAGTTAAGAATATAATACTTAATTATATATATAATATAGTTATTAATTTGTTGTTTAGTAGCTGTATTAATGTTAATATTTTTAACTAACTTAGTCTAATTTTAGGATAGAATTAGGCAGTGCTTATAGAGTTTCTAAGGAAAAGTACTCTTTAAAAGTTTTTTTCTATAAATATCTTTTTAAAGTTATTTATTAAAATTATTTATTTTTCCTTAACTTAATAATATTTTTAGTATTTTAGGTTAAGTTAAGCTTTATGTTTAGTACTAATTAAAGCGGTTGGTGTTAGTTCTCTGTAAATAATAGTAAAAATCTGGTTTTAATTATAGATAAGTAATAGTTAATAATAAGGGAGAAGATCTATAAGAGTTAAGTCTTCTTATTATTATAAATAAGTAATAGTTAACAATAAAGAAATAATCCTTTGGTTAGCATAACATTAGAATTTCTTATAGTTATATAAGTAAAAGCATTTAGATGAGTCTTTTCTATATGTAACCTAGTAAATCTGTAGTTATTAGTAACTACTAATTAGTATTAGTAATGCATAGGTTATAAGTATGCTATAGTATAAATTTAGGGGGGGTAAAGTTAATATTTAATTTATTTATATATTCTAAAGGGAAAAGAAGCAAGCTATAATGCAGAGGTATAGTATTATAGCCACGTTACAGCCCTAGGTTATATAACCTATAATCCAGCTAATTAGGGTGTATACATTCTGTGTGCAACCTATAATTCCTGGTTAATGCGGCGTATCCCTTCCATCCTCCATACAAGCGATTCCAACAGCTATAAATATATAAGTCCTGAAAGGGTTATAAATCTTTTCTTTCTTTTTTCCTTTAAGAAGATTATTTTTATTTATGTTAGGAGCACAGGATATAATTATGCTGCAGCATAAAGGGGGGGGGGTAACAAAAGGTCTAATTATCTATATTCTCTATGAAAGGGTAAAGAGGGAGACAATGTAGAAGTTATAGTATTATAGCCATAGTACTGCCCTAGGTTATATAACAAGTAACCTAGCTAATTAGGGCATATGCATTGTGTATATAACCTATAATTTCTAGTTATTATTATATATTGCTTCCATTATCTAGACATATTGTCAGAATCGCTCGTATGGATAATAGAAGGGATACGCCACATTAACCAGGAATTATGGGTTGTACACAGAATGCACACACCCTAATTAGCTGGGTTATAGGTTATATAACCTAAGGGCTGTAACGTAGCCACAATACTATACCTCTGTATTATAGCCTGCTTCTTCCCCTCTTACAGACATAAATAAATTAATTATTAAACCCCCCCCCCTACATTTATACTACAGCATACTTATAACCTAAGCGTTACTAATACTGATTAATAGTTGCTAATAACCATAGATTTACTAGGTTACACCTAGAAGAGACTCGTCTAAATGCTTTTACTTATATAACTATAAGAAATTCTAATATTATGCTAACTAAAGGATTATTTCTTTAAATCATTAACTATTAAATTATTTATAATTATAAGAAGACTTATTTCTTATAGATCTTCTCCCTTATTATTAACTGTTACTTATCTATAATTAAAACCAGATCTTTATTGTTATTTACAGAAAATCAACTAATGCTAACCGCTTTAATTAGTACTAAACACAAAGCCTAAAACACCAAAATGTCTTTAAGTTAAGGAAAAATAAATAATTTTAATAAATAACTCTAAAAAGATATCTACAGAAGAAAACTTCTAAAGAGTACTTTTCCCTAAAAACTTTATAAGTACTGTTTAATTCTATCCTTTAATTAGACTAAGTTAGTTAATAACATTAATGTTAATACAGCTATTAAACAACAGATTAATAACCGTATTATATATATAATTAACTACTACATTCTTAACGAAGGAAAAGGGCGTAATCTCCTTATTAACTTTTAGCGAGATTATGAAAATTAAACAAAGGATACTTTTAATAAAATTAATAATAACCTTAAGTATACCCTTTGTAATTACCTTAATAATAATAGTGTTAAAACAGCCAGAGGATTAAGATTAAATATCTTTAAAGATCTTATTAATATCTTAAACATTAACCCTAATATGGAATACAAACCTTTACTAGAAAAAGCAACTAGGAAAGGAGAAGAGATTTAACGACTTAAACTTTCTAATAATAAGGACTCTAATAATAAAGATTTTCATTTAACTAAAGACCCTCCCCTAGAACTATAAACCCTAACTGGAACACTTTCTGATAGTAATTAAAAAGCCCTTAATACTCTTAAGAGACTTTACCAGAAAGAAGAATAATATTTTAAAGAAGTGTATAACTTTATTAATAAGAAGTTACTATATTTTAAAGAGAAATATTCTTAAGCAGGAGTTTCCCCCTTACTTTACCTAAAAGCCTTCCCTATTATACTTTAAGGTAAAGCTTATATATACTTCCTTAAATACTTTAGAGCAAAGACAATTCCATTTAAGGAGATAACTCAGAATATTAGGAATCACTTTAAAATACCTAAGAATAAGAGCTTCTATAAAACACAATTTGCTAATTTATACCTTCGCTATATTATTATAGAACATTTAATAAAAAACAAGTCAGAATGCCTAGAAATCCTTCTTAACCGACTTATAAAGATATTTAATAGCCTTTATAACCCTTTTAAGCAAGATATGATTTTTCTTTATTAAGTACGGCAAGCAATAAAAAATAACAACGATTTTTATAATGCTAAATTCAGGAATGTGCTAACCTTTAAAGGATTTGTTAGTGATCTTTAAAATTGCCTCTTAGCAATAGATATACTACCAACCTCTATAAGTTAGTTACTAACAACTACTAATAATAATCTAAATGCCTTTATTGCCCGGTCTACAGACTAAAACACCAACATAGTAATGTTCATAGACCAACGCTATTTACAAGCTATATATTATAAAAAACCTTAAGCCAGAGTAAGCTTAAAGAAATGCTTTATATACTACAAAGAAGGATATTAGTTAACTAACCATCCTGCCTCTAAGCAGAAGAAAGCAAAAGCAACTTAGTAGAATTAGTAGAATAATAGAAAACACCAAAAACCACCCTTTAAACGCCAATACTATATATTCCTATAGGCTTATAAAGGCAAAATGGCCTAACTTACTGCTACTAATAATAGCAGTAAGGATAAATATGAAAAAGCTACTTAGAACGCCGCTTTTCTTACTACTAACAAAAAAGAAAAACCAGATAATAGAGAGGCTTATAATACTCTCTCCTTTATAATATTCTTTATATAAACACTAAATCCCCCACTCTTTTCCTAATTAACTGTGAACTTCTTACAGAATAATGCTTTTAAACATGTCTTATTTCTTAAAGACCCCTATGACTACAATACCAATAAACAACCTTAATAACACGTGTATCTTATAAATATGAGATATATAGCGGATACATTTCATGGTATACTCCTAGATACAGGAGCATTAGGAATTTTAACTGCTAGCTAAGGCTAAGTTAACGCTCTAATAAAAATCATAAAAAACCTTATAATTAAGCATTCTTCTAACTAAAGAACCATCACCTTTAGAGCTAGTACTACGACTTTAACTAGTATTTTAAAGCTTTTAACGATTTTTAGTACAATACCTTTTTATGTGCTTAATAGTACCATACCGTTTTTATATTCTATTATAAATATAGATAAAATAGGTATTAAACTTAATAATCTTAAGAATCTTTTAATCTAAGGAGATAAGAAGGTACCTATTATTAGGAAATAAGGATATCCTTAGTAAACAGCCAGTTCTTAAGAACCTGCTATCTTTATGCTTTTTAAAACCAAAATCCATTAACTTTATTACTGATTTAGTTATCTGTTAATCAACCAATTAAATAACCTTCTTGCCAGGGCTGGTGAAGAATTTAATAAGGCTAATATAGGGAAAATCACGCATGCTTGCCATTAATGCCAGATAAACGCAAAAGCTCTAAGTAGATTTAAATTCACTCTTAAAGATAATATTAAATTTAACTACAAGGTTCTTGTTAATATTATGCAAATTGACAAGAAGCCGGTCCTACACGTTATAAATTTAGTAATATCATTTTAAGCTGCCTGCTTTCTTAGACCCTAATAATAAAAAGCTTAAGATATCTAAAATGCCCTTAAAGAGTGCTAAATTAATATATATCTTAGACCCCCAGACTGAATAGTCCATAATGCTAGAAGGAATTTCGCTTTTAGCAAATTTAGGTATTTAGCTCAACTATTGTTAATTAATATTAACAAAGTTCCCATTAAGGCTTACAATAGTATTAGAAAACTTAAGCAATATTATGCCCCTCTTTGCAAAGTATATAATATTATTAAGACTAAAGCTGACGATTTTCTCTTAAAAGAGCAGATACTTTAAATAGCTGTTAAAGCAGTTAATAACTCTGCTGGTCTAAATGGTCTTGTTCTCACCCTCTTAATCTTTAGAACCTATTTAAGGATAACAAATAATTCCCCCTTAAGCTTTATAGTTACCTAAAGAGCTAAGATACTTTAAAAAGCAATAGATAAAGTAAGACACAGTCTTATAAGGCACTAAGTCTATAATGCTCTTAATACTTATAACGGCCTAATAACCCTACTTATACACACTCTTCCTTTAAATTCCAATGTATAAGTTTATTGTAAAAAAGGCAGATAGACTAGCCCTTATAAGCTTTTCTTAATAGAAGGAGAGACTTATATTATTAAGATACCTTATAGCCCTATAAAGTTTCAGTCTACGGTTATTAAACCGTATATAACCTTACTAAAGGTAAAATCTTCTCACAAGAAAGACCTGGTTTATAAGAAAGACCTAGTTTAAGATAATAAAAATTATAAAAACCCCCCTAATAACCTAATAACTCTATTATAAAGAGGACGTGGAAGACCCTAGAAACACCCTTAAGCAGAGGCTTTTCTTACTAAGAAAGAAAAGGCCGATTTTTAACTTATAATTAACCTTTATATATAAGGAAAAATCAATATACCTAGAGAACCTTTTAAACTCTCTAATAAAGCAGAGATTAATGCTTTACTAGCAAGGAATATGTTTGAATTTGTAAAATTCAACCTACAAAGGCATAAAGGCAAAAGACTCTTTAGCTTATAAATAGTAAGAGAAGTTAAAGGCAAGGCAACTAACTCCTTATATAAAAAGTCATAATGTGTTATTTAAGGCCATAGCAATTATAGGAAATAGGTTATTCTCATATAGTCCCTAATAATTTAGAGAGCTAGTTAAAGGCTTATTATTACTCTTGCTCCCTTATTAAAAAAGGAAGGTATTATGGTTTAGCTAAGGGATATTACCTAAGCATATATGCAGTTATAAACAAAGCTTAATTACATAATTCTTGCAAAGCTTCTAGCACAAATTGCACACCTTTACCTGCTAGACGTTATTATAGTCATAATTAAGCCGCTATACGGAATAGCAGAGGCTGGCATACATTAGTAGTTAACGTATTTTAATTATTATTATTAAAGACTACAGATAATAACCTCTATATATAACCCTTATCTGCTTATTTCTTCTAGTAAAAGCTTGTATTTTGGAATTATTAGAATGCAGACTAATAATACCTTAGGACTTAGCAATGCTAAGTTTTTTAATTATAAAGAGATTAAGTTGAAAAACGCTAAATTTCTTATAAACCTAAAAGAGAGGTTAACGATTTCAACACTGTTAATGTTTAATAGTTGCATTTTAAGCAAAGTCAATAATAATACCTTCTTTTTGCAATAAAAGGCATAAGGAAGGAAGCTATTATAAGTTAATAACCCGACCGACTAAGCGAAATATGTTAAACAGTGAGCATAAGGAGCGTATATTGCTCTAATATGTCAACCTAAAGCATGTTATAATCTTTCTATTGCTGCCTAAGTCTAACATCCAGGATCTAATAATGTTTTAAGGCTTAATAAAAGACTTTAATAGCAAATTAACAATTAAGACCGTGGACTTTAATATATATCTCTTTTACTAGAAAACGCTGCTCTTTATATCTTTATTAATGGTTCTTTTACAAATAATAAAGACCTTAGCTCTTAACTAGGCTATGTAATTATCCTAGGTAATAAAAGGAAGGATAATAATACCTTTAAATTCACCCTTAGAGGAAATATTATAATATATAGCTTAATAAAATCTAAAAGAGTTATAAGAAGTACATTAGCTTCTAAGCTATATGGGATGGTTTAAGGTATTAATATTGCCTATATAATAAGCACTACTCTAAATATTATTACTAACTAAATTAATAAGCTAAGAATCCTAATAATTATATACACTAACTTTTTCTTACTATATAAGTGTATTATTAAGCTAGGGATAATAAAGGAAAAGAGGCTAATAATTAATATTATAGCTTTATGGCAGTTATATAAGAGGAGGGAAGTGGCTGAGATCTGCTAGATTAATAGCAATAATAATCCTGCGGATATAATAATAAAAGCTTTACTAAATAAAGCTCTTAAGACCTTTATAACAAAGAATAAAGCCTGAATCTATGTAGAAGGATAGGTTAAAAGACCTATCACAAGAATTGCTGCAGGAGCCGCTACTAAAGCCGCTAAAGATGAGAAAAGTCCTAATTCCCTACTAAATTTAATAACAAATTAAGCGCCTGATAAAGAGCTCAAATTCGATGAATTCGAACGCGATTATAAGCGCCTAATTTGGTAGGATTAAATGCGGGAATTACACCCTTTGGCCCCCCCCCCCCCCACAACACTCTTTGCCTCCATAACTATTCGGCCTGGACTAACAAAAGTCATTCATTTAAAGGATGTTTTTTTTTTCGCTTTATTACTTATTGGTTAATATCTAATTATTGGGGCGTTTTATGCATTTTTAAAGCAATTCCTCTTCTTCTTTAATAAAGAGAGAATTTGCAAGTATTAGAATCGCTTATATAGATAATAAAAGGAATACGCTGCATTAACCAGGAATTATAGGTCGCATACAGAATGCACGCACCCTAATTAGCTGGATTACAGGTTATGTAACCTAAGGGCTGTAACGTAGCCATAACACCACACCTCTGCATTATAGCCTGCTTTTTCCCCTCTTATAGATATAAATGAATTAATTATTAAACCCCCCCCCCTACATTTGTGCTGCAGCATACTTGTAACCTGAGCGTTACCAACACATATAATTCTAATACTTATAAATTCTCTCTTTATTAAAAAAGAGAAATTGCTCTAAAAACGCATAATAAACCCATAAAAATTAATAAATAATAAAAATTAATAACGCTATAATATATAGAAAATATAACTTAAATAGATAATCCTTATTAGTTTAAAGTATTTAAAAGTAAAGTAAAAGAGTGTAATTCCTGCCTTAAAGCCCCTTGAATTAATTACTTTAACTGCGTTTAAATTTATTAAATTTAAACTCTTTATTATATACTTAATTTAATATTAAATTTAGTAGAGAATTTGCCCTTTTCTTCATATTAGTAATATCCTAGGTAGCTAGGCAGCTTTAGCATTAATCTTCTTAATTAGTCACCTTACCTAACCTTCTACTTAAATTTAGGCTTTATTCCTAGTTGTAAAAGTCTTAAGGCTCTTATTTAAACAGGCCTTTATTATTATATTAGCTAGATTATTATAGCTATTAATCTAGTAAATCTCTATGATTTCCCTTTGTTTATAGAATTATTATAGTGCTATAATATTAATTATTAGCTTCTTATCCCTTATAGTGCCTAGCTTAATAATATACTTATATAATAAAAAAGAATTAGTATATATTATAATTAGAATATTTAGCTTATTTAATTAGTTAGTTATAATTCTTAGAGTTATGCTTATTATATAAGCAATATTAATTCTTTAAACCATACTATATAGCTCTAATATTAATACGCTTTTTATAACTCTTTTAGATTTTATAGAGCTATATATTATAATATTACTAATAAGTATAAATTTAAAAGTATTAATACTTTTTTCCTTATTACTAAGGATAATAATATATTTAAGCTATAAGCTAAGGTCTTTATTATTAACAAAAGATCTATTAATAAAAATGTAAAAAAAGGTATTATTTAATAAGAGGAGTATATATTATAGTCTGTAGCCTTAATTCTTAATTTGCTACTTAAGCCTCTTATTAAGCTTTATTATATTATTAGGTTCTACCTATAAACTTTAGGTAGTAATAAAAAGATTATAAAAAGCTTTAGGTTAGCAAATAAAAGCAATATATATGTCTTAAGCTCTTTACTTAATATATTAAGTTTAATTATTCTAGTTAACTTCTAATAACTTCTTCCCTTATGCTTTTTATTATAAAAAGAAGGTATTATTATTAGCTTTACTTAAAATATAACTATTAAACATTAATAGTGTTAATTTCTCTAGGTATTATTTTAGCTTTATAAGAAATCTAGCATTTTTTAGCTTAACCTCTCTATAATTAAAAAAATTAGCATTACTAAGGCCTAATATATTATTAGTTTGTATTCTAATAAGTCTCAAATAAGAGCTTTTCTTTAAGGAAATAAGAAGGCATAAATTATATATAGATATAATTATTTAAAGCTTTTAATAATAATAGTTAAAATATATTAACCACTAATATGTACTAGCTTTTGCAATTTTATATAACAGCTTGATTATAACTATAATAATATTTAGCAGATAAAGGTGTGTAATTTATATAGAAAGCTTTATAAGAATTATACAATTAAGCTTTGTTTGTACCTATATATATACTTAGGTAATGTCCCTTAGCTAAGCTATAATGCCTTTTTTCTTTAGTAATAGGGTAAGAATAATAATAAGCCTTTAGCTAGCTCTTTATATTATTAGACATTATATAAGGACAATCTATTTTTTATAATTACTATAGACTTAAATAATATATTATAACTTTTTATATAAGGAATTAGTTAGTTTACTTTTAATCTGATATACTATTTATAAACTGAAAAGCCTTTTGCTTTTATGCTTTTAAGAGTTAAATTAAATGAATTTAAATATGTTTCTTATTAGTAAAGTATTAATCTTAGCTTTATTAAAAAGTTTAAAGGGTTCTCTAAGTATATTAATCTTTCTTTATATATAGAGGTTAATTATAAGCTAAAAATTAGCTTTTTTTTTCTTAGTAAGAAAAACCTCTGCTTAAGGGTATTTTTAAGGTTTTTTATAGCCTTTTTATACTAGGATTATTACTTTTTTAGTTAAAGTTATAAGGTTATTAGGGGGATTCTTATAAACTTTATTAATTTTAATATTAGATATAGCTTCTTGCTCTTAACTATTTAGGCCATAGCCTTGCCCTTGTAAGGAAATTAAGGCTATTTTTATAGCTTTATTATCTTAGCTTAGGTTTTCTTCATAAGAAGATTTTACCTTTAGTAAGGTTATATATAGTTCAATAACTATAAACTAAAACTTTATTAGGCTATAAGGTATCTTAATAATATAAGTCTCTCCTTTTATTAAAAAAAGCTTAAAAAGGCTAGTTTATTTACCTTTCTTATAATAAACTTATATATTAAAATTTAATAAAAGAGTATGTATATATAAGGTTATTAGGCTATTATAATTATTAAGAGTATTATTAACTTAGTGCTTTATAAGACTATATCTTACTTTATTTATTACTTTTTAAAGTATCTTACCTTTTTAAGTAATTATAAAGCTTAAAAGGGAATTATTTATTTTTAAAAATAGTAGTTATCTTGGAAGTTTACGCCAGACCTATAGGGCACAATATAGTAATTTTTATAGATTTTCTGTAGTATTTAGAATACCTAGCAGTGGCAGCAGCTAACGGGTCTGGTAAGGGAAGTATGTAGTTCTGTTACGTGGTGGATTCGTCACGTAGTCGGTTGGAAGCAACCGTAAAGCTGTTATTAACATTATTATAAAAAGGTTATCAGATGCACCTATATATACTATTATTAAGTTATATAGTTAAGTATATGGTGTAAGTTTCTTATCTCTTTATTAGCTATATAATAAATCTCTCCTTTATATGTAGGGATCCACCGTCACGGATTATACCGTAATAAGTTCCCTTATATACCTACTAACCCTTCTAAAGAAAGTGGGCCGCTAAAGGGGTTTTTAGTGCTATATTTCTTTTTCTATAAAAATCAAATCTATAGTAAAATAAAAAAATCGACTTACGGCCTAACAAACCAGATGCCAATATGTTTGTAAAATTTCTTTATAAAAATTATAAAAAATTAAATTTTATAAAAAGAAAGCCCTGAATTCCCTTATTCTAATAGTATTCCTAAGACTTTTTATTAATCTCTAGTTGTTAAGTTATCTGTTAATTAGTATAGCTATAGGGTAGTATATAGGGTAAGCTGATTTCCTAATTAGGAAGTTGGTCAGAAAATAGCCCTTACTTTCTAGATTTAAAATTAGCAGAATTTTCGTTATTTATTAAGAATTCAACCTTTTAGCACATATTATATTATACTAGTTGCCACCTGCCGGTCGCGTTTTCGTGCACTTGGTGCCAGCTGTAGGGCATTAATTAAACAGTTAAATTCCTGTAATTTTATGTATTTTACAGCTGTTGCCAGCTGGCAAATGGCTGTATTATATTGCCTCCTAGCTGTAGGTTAAGTAACTATACATCCAAAAGTGGGTCTAACTACCCGTTTGGGAATACACCCATATACAACTACTAGAGTGTGGAATATATTATATATTTTAACACCCCCTCTAAAGAAGCCTTAGGTATTAGTTTTAAGGGATTTACGTAAAATCTTTAACTAAAAATCTAAAATAAATGCAATTTTAATATTGAAAATAAGGAAAATATAGTCCTGCTTTGGGGCTATAGGGTAGCCAAAAAAAAGCTATTATCAGCGTATGATTTTGCCGCAAAAGAGCCTGTTAAAAGCATAGGTCTTGTTTTTATTGATTTTTAGATTTTCTGATGTTTTTAGTAGCTTTTAAAGCTGCTATTTCGAACAGGGAAGATAACCAAATTAGAGGTAAATTTTTATAGGGATTTTAGCCCTATAAGCTCTATAAAAGCCTTATAAATAGGATTTCTTAAAGGCTTTGTTAATTTATTTGCTGGCATCTTCTTTGTATTAAGGTATTAGATTTTCGCTAATTTAAAAGATATAAGTTGCTAGTTATAGTAGAATATAAGAAGGGTATGCTTTGTATGGCTATATAAGGTAGGATTATAGACCGTTTTAATAGCTCCCTAGTTATTACAAAATAATTATATAGGGGGATTTAGAAGTATTTTAATCTCTATAAAAATCCCCTCTAACCACTTTAATTTCCAAAAAGCTTTTCAAATTGCATTAGAATTAGCCTTAGTTGTAAATAAAGCTATTGTTAAGGCCTTTTTAGATTTCCAGCTAATAAGTCCTATAGCTAGCTTATATAAATAAGCATAAGTTGATTTTAAAGATTTTTTATTGCCTGTAAAATCACTATTATAAAATCTAAGTAGTGTATCTAAGATACCGGATTTACTAGCTTTAGAAGTAGGGCCCTTATAAATTATAGCTAGGTTCTTAGTGCTAGATAGGTACTTAAGCAGGTTTTTAGCTGTATTTAAGTGCTTTATATAAGGTAAGGCCAGTAATATTGATAGCTACTATAGAGTAAATGCTATATCTGGTCTTATAAGTAGCATAAGGTATATAATAGTGCCTATAATACTCTAATGAAGCTTAATTTCTTTAGCTATTAAAGCCTTAGAAAGCTGGGGGTTTAATGTCCCTGGCTGCATAGGAATTGCAATAGCTTTACAGTTTACTAAATTAAACCTCTCTAGGGCTTCCATAATATACTAAGATTGGTGAATTTTAATAATTTCATCTCTTCTATTATGGATAATTTAAACCCCTAGGAAAAATTCCGCTGGCCCTTTATCTTCTATAGAATAGGCCTTATGCATTATCTTTTTAAGCCTTTAGATATAGGTTAGGTTAGGCCCTATAAGTAGACAGTTATTAACGTAGGTTATAATGAAAGTCCTGGTAAATTAGTTGCTAAATATAGCTAGGTCTAAGATAAGAGGGCTAAATCTAAGGGATTTAAGTACTAAAGTTAGTGCCTTCTGCCACTCTCTAGAGCTCTGTTTTAGACCATATAAGGACTTTCTTAGTATAATTACTTAATTCTTAGGGGCTTTATAGCTATATTTTTTAGCTATATTAGCTATATAATGATTTGCTTCTAAGAATTTAGTAAAGCCTTCTGGAATTTGTATATAAATTAATTCCTTTAAGGTACTGTTTAGAAAAGCCTTTATAAAATCAACTTGTTCAACTTCTTAATATACTAAGCAGCAAGGGCTAGTAAAATCCTCTAGCTAGGTGGTATACGAGTTGTAGCAAAGGTTTTAGTATAATCTAAACCTTCTGTTTGCATAAATCCCTTTGCTACTAATCTAGCCTTATACTTTAAAGGTTTATTTTCTTTATCCTTTTCAAGCTTTAAAACTAGCCTGTTTTTCAGGATTTTTTAACCTTTAGGTACTTGGTCAACGCCTATAAATTCAAAGGTTCTGGCCTTTAATAGCTGTTCGAATTCGCTATATATAGCTTTAAGCCATTTCTTTTTATTTAAACTTTTAAGGGCTTGCTTCTAAGACTTTGGGTTGAGATAACCTAGTTCTAGGGTAGCCTGATTCTCAAGCTTTTCCTAGGCCTTATAGCAATTCTCTTTAACTAAGAGTACTATATTAATATCTATTTTATTTAAATCTAAGAGCTTTGACACTATATCTAGTATATCTGGCACTAGGTCTGGGGTAGGTGCTGCTTTTGGTAGTTCTGGCTCTAGGGTAACCATTTGATCCTGTTTCTTAGGGTAATCCACTAGTGGAAAATCCTTTATAAATTAGTTAGAATTAGGATTTTAGCTAACTTCCCCCTTTAAAGGATTATTTTATTTTGAAGGCTCTAGGGGGTAATTAGATATTTCCCCCTTTAAAGCACCTATAGGGTATCTAGGTAAACCCTTAGATATAGGACCTATAGGCTCTATAATCTTTAAAAAACTGGTCTTAAATACTATATTTTTAGAAGGAATATAGACAAGGTAGATTTTAAAACCTAATAAAGCAAGCAACCTTCTAAGTACAGTCCTAGGGACTAGTTTTTAAGCCTTTACCCTCTTTTCTATAGGAATTAAAACCTGACAATATGATCCTATAGCTCTAATAGAGCTATAATTAGCCTCTATAGGGTAATTAAAGTCCTTAGAAAATATCTGAGCTAGGCTCTCAGATTTGGTGCTATTAGTAGTTATATTAATTAGATTAATTATAGCTAGAAGAGTAAAACACTAAAGGTAAAGAGGTAGGCCTGCCCACTGTAGGGTAGCCTGTAACCTGTCTATTATAGTGTAGATGGAATGCTTAGCCAGCCCATTTTGTTTATGGATATAGGGGCTAGATATGGTAAATTTAATACCTTTTCTAGCAAGCCAATTTTAGCTATTAGAATTAACTTCTAAGCCCCCGTTAAAGTGGAAATGTTTAGGGTAAGTACCATACTGGTTCTTTAGGCCCTTAAAAAATCCCTTTAATACTGTAAAAACAGTATTACCTTCCTTATTAGCCATTAAATACACTACTTATAGCAGCTTTTTCTATCCACTAAAATAAAACTTACTGACTGCTTATTATAGGGAATGGGGCTAATCTTAAGGGTATCCTCCTTTATATGGTTTCATGCTATAGGAGGGTCTGGAATAGGTTATTTACTAGGTTTTTTAGTAATCTTAGTAGAATCACATGCTAAGCACCTAAAATCCGCATTTTTAACCTCTGAAAAATCAGGTATTTCCTTTATAAGAAGGGCTGTTTTCTTTAAAAGGTTAAGGCCTATATACCCAAGCCTTATATGCTAAATTCTAGCTAGTTTAAAAAGCTTCTAATAGGGGTCTTTAGGATTTATAGAGGAAAAATCCTTTATGGATTTAGAAAGGGACTTATTAATTATAGAGCCTCCTCCCCCGACCCCCTACTAGGCCTTAGGGGCTCCTAGGGGCTCTAAAAGCTCCTCTAGGCTAATATCCTGTCCCCTAGGGGGCTCCCTTTAGGGGACCCAGCTTGGGGCTATAGGCTCTATAGGAATAGGGGCTATAAAATCCCCCTTTAAATCCCTATAATCCTCTACTTTAGAACCCTAATTAGGCTCTTTAGAAGGTATATTAACCTTTATAGGATAGCTTGCATTAGCTTAATAAATGGAATAGTTAAAGTAGTGGTTACTATTTTTATTTTTATTATTATGCTTTAGCATAGGTATGTATTGCCTCTAAAGTTAGAAAAAGAACCTATATTTCTTATAGTTTAAGATACTAATATAGGACCTGTTTATAAGGTATAGGTTACTTTTTATAATATAACCCCTTAAAGTATAGTATTTTAAACTACTATAGATATTAATATCTAGGCTAGGGAAGAATAAGGTACCTTTAAGAGTTAAGGTCCTATACTTTTTAGGTTTTATAAAGCATAATACCTAGAATTTTATATTACTAAAACCTTTAGGGTAGAATTTTCCACTAATAGTTATAATAGGCATAGCTTCCTCTTTCTTATAAGGGGTATAGTTGCTTAAATTCTCTTTAGAATTTACTAAATGTACTATAGATCTAGTATTATAAAGCAAAGCACCTTTCATACCTTTATAACTATAGCTGTAATATTTACTAGCTTCTAAAGTAACCTTAGGAATAGATTCTTTTTCTTTTATATTTAAATCTAAAGAGGCTTTTATATTTAAAGCTTTAGAGCTATTATGTTATAGTCTTGCTAGAATGCTACTGCAGAGCTAGTAACTTAAATAAGAATAATATTTATAAAGAAGAAAAGAAGGAAAAGATTTATCTAATTCTAGTATTCCTGCCTTTATAGTTATATGTGTAACTAGGGCCTAAACCGCTCGCATATTGCTTACATAATGCTGTCCGCTCTCTGGCTGTGTAGATCCGAGCTTTAAGCTCGAATCCATCACATATTATTACTATCTTCTTTAAGGTTATAAACTTTTTTAGAGGATGAATTAGTAATATTATAGCTGCTTAATATAAAGGAACTATTTAATCCTTTATCTGCTGACTTCTTAGAGGGCTTTTTGCCCTTTTAAGGGCCTTCTTTGGCTTGGTTTTTTTACCCTTTTTAGAACTTTTCTTACTAGGAGCTTTAGAGGAATTCTCCTCTTTATATTTACTTTTGGAAGACTTAGGGCCCTTAGGGCCCTTATATTTAGAATTTGAGGCTTTATAGGTTAAAGCCTTAGAGACTATAAAGCTCTTATTCCTCTGTTCTTTTAATACATCAGCTATAAGGAACTAGAGATTTAGAGCTTTCTTAGGGGTATTTAAAGCTTTATTTATTTTTATAGAATATCTTTACCTTTTAGCCTATTAAGGGAAAGTACTCTTTAAAGACTATAGGTATTAATTTACCTGATCTATAGGGTTAATAGTAACCCCAGAGATAGATAATCTAGCTAGATAGTTATTAAAAGTAGTATTAAAATCCTCTAAAGTCCCCTTAAATCCTTGGAAATTTAAGGTATAAAATAAGAGTATAGGGAGCCCCTTTGGATTTTAGCACTATAAGAATATTACCTAATAAGCAACTTATAGGCCTTTAAGGGTTTTTCTTGCTAAACTATAGCAGCCTAGGGACCTTCTATATAGCTATCTCTTAAAACCATAAGAATTATAGCTTAATTAGAGTCTAGAAGAAATAAAGCTAGGTCTAGGTCCTCTAGGAATTTAGATATTCCTAGTGTTCTAAATTAAATTCCTAGTGTCTACTTCTACTAATTAAAATTCTTAAAGCCCTTAAGCTTATTAGCTTTAGGGAAGCTATATACCTTCTTATTAAATTCTTTAGTAATAGAATTATTATAAGTAAAGGTTATATTACTTAGTTTAAAGGTATCTTTATTATCTTTAGCAGCTATTAAAGTAACTATTAATCTTCTAACAGCCTTTATTAATTTCTTTAAGCTATTACTTATAGTAGTAATATTAGCATTTTGCTTGCTAACCACCCTTTTTAATTCTTTTTAAATTATTATAATTTAGTCTTTAGGGCTTCTAGAGCTCTGATTTCCCCTGTTAATTTTCATTATAACTCTTATACTAAAATTACTTAATTCTACTACAGGGTAGTAGCCCTTTATAAATTTAGGTAACCTGCTTATAAAATTTATTTATATGGCTTTTAGATAGTGTAAAATGCAGACCTTCTTTTATATTTTAGGAATTTGCAAAAGATAGTGGTTTTTACTTAATCAAAAAGCAGCAATTTTCCCTCTATAAAATTATATATTTTATAGCCTTTATGGATCACTTCCGGGCTTATAACCTTTTAAAAATAGTAGTTATCTTAGAAGTTTACGCCGGACTTATAGGGCATAATATAGTAATTTGTATAGATTTTCTATAGTATTTTAAATACCTAGCAGTGGCAGTAGCTAACAGGTCTAGTAAGAGAAGTATATAGTTCCCTTATATACCTACTAACCCTTCTAAAGGAAGTAGCCCGCTAGAGGGGTTTCTGGCACTATATTTTTTTTTCTATAAAAATTAAATCTATAGTAAAACAAAAAAATCAACTCATGGCCTAATAAACCAGATACCAACATGTTTGCAAAATTTCTTCACAAAAATTTTAAAAAATTAAATTACATAAAAAGAAAGCCCTAAATTCCCTTATTCTAATAGTATTCCTAAGACTTTTTATTGACCTCTAGTTGTTAAGATATCTGTTAATTAGTATAGCTATAGGGTAGTATATAAGGTAAGCTGATTTTCTAATTAGGAAGTTAGTTAGAAAATAGCCCCCACTTTCTGGATTTAAAATTGGCAGAATTTTCGTTAATTATTAAGAATTCAACCTTCTGGCATACATTATATCATACTAGTTGCCACCTGCCAGTTGCGTTTTCGTGCACTTAGTGCCAGCTATAGGGCATTAATTAAAGAGTCAAATTCCTATAATTTTATGCATTTTACAGCTGTTGCCGGCTGGCAAATGGCTGCATTATGTTACCTCCCAGATATAGGTTAATTAACCACACATCCAAAAGTGGGTCTAACTACCCATTTGGGAAGACACCCATATCCAACCACTAGAGTGTGGAATATATTATATATTTCAACATTTATTAGTCTTAAATAGGTTCTAAAGACTAAAAGGGTAGGAATAAGGCTATTTAGTCTAGTAGAGTTATTAACTGCATTAATAGCTATTTAAAGTATTTATTCTTTTAAGAGAAAACTATAGGCTTTAGTCTTAATAATATTATATACTTTATAAAAAAGGGCATAATATTGCTTAAGTTTTTTAATACTATTATAAGCTTTAATAAGGACTTTATTAATATTAATTAATAATAGTTAAGGTAAATACCTAAATTTACTAAAAGTAAAGTTTCTTTTACTATTATAAACTATTTAATCTAGGGGTTTAAGATATATATTAATTTAGTATTCTTTAAGGGCATTTTAAATATCTTAAGCTTTTTATTATTAGGGTTTAAGAAAGTAAGTAGCTTAATATAAAGTTACTAAGTTAATAATATAAATAATAGAATTCTTATTAATTTATATAATATTTGTTGGTAACGCTCAGGTTACAAGTATGCTACAGCACAAATGTAGGGGGGGGGGTTTAATAATCAATTCATCTATATTTATAAGAGGGAAAGAAGCAGGCTATAATGCAGAGGTATGGTGTTGTGGCCACGTTACAGCCCTCAGGTTACATAACCTGTAATCTAGCTAATTAGGGTGCGTGTATTTTATATATAACCCACAATTCCTAGTTAATACGGTGTATCCCTTCTATTATCCATACAAGCAATTCCAACACTTACAAATTTTCTCTTTATTAAAAAAGAAGAGGAATCGCTTTAAAAATGCATAAAACGCCCTAATAATTAGATATTAACTAATAAGTAATAAAGCGAAAAAAAAAAAACATCCTTTAAATAAATGACTTTTGTTAGTCCAGGCCAAATGGTTATGGAGGCAAAGAGTGTTGTGGGGGGGGGGGGGCCAAAGGGTGTAATTCCCGCGTTCAATCCTACTAAATTAGGCGCTTATAATCGCGTTCGAATTCATTGAATTTAAGCTCTTTATCAGGCGCTTAATTTGTTATTAAATTTGGTAGAGAATTAGGACTTTTCTAATCTTTGGCGGCTTTAGCAGCGGCTCCTATGGCAATTCTTATAATAGGTCTTTTAACCCATCCTTCCACACGGATTCAGGCTTCATTCTTTATTATAAAGATCTTAAGAGCTTTATTTAGTAAAGCTTTTATTATTATATCCACAGAATTATTATTGCTATTAATCCAGCAGATCTCAGCTACTTCCCTCCTTTTATATAACTACCATAAAGCTATAATATTAATTATTAGCCTCTTTTCCTTTATTGTCCCTAGCTTAATAATATACTTATATAGTAAGAAAAAGTTAGTGCATATAATTATTAGGATTCTCAGCTTATTAATTTAGTTAGTAATAATATTTAGAGTAGTGCTTATTATATAGGCAATATTAACACCTTAAACCATTTTATATAGCTTAGAAGCTAATGCACTTCTTATAACTCTTTTAGATTTTATTAAGATATATATCATAGTATTTCCTCTAAGGGTGAATTCAGAGGTATCGTTATCCTTCCTTTTATTACCTAGGATGATCATATAGCCTAGTTAAGAGCTAAGGTCTTTATTATTTACAAAAGAACTGTTAATAAAGACATAAAGAGCAGCGTTTTCTAGTAAGAGAAATATATATTAAAGTCTATAGTCTTAATTATTAATTTACTATTAAAGTCTTTTATTAAGCCTTAAAACATTATTAGATCCTGGATATTAGACTTAGGCAGCAACAGAAAGATTATAAGATACTTTAGGTTAATATATTAAAGTAATATACGCTCCTTATGCTTGCTGTTCAATATATTTTATTAGTCGGTCGGGTTATTAACTTGTAATAGCTTCCTTTCTTATGCCTTTTATTATAAAAAGAAGGTGTTATTGTTAACTTCGCTTAAAATGCAACTATTAAACATTAATGGTATTAAAATTGTCAACCTCTCTTTTAGCTTTACAAGAAATTCAGCGTTTTTTAACTTAATCTCTTTATAATTAAAAAACTTAGCATTACTAAGTTCTAAGGTATTATTAGTCTGCATTCTAATAATTCTAAAACACAAGCTTTTACTAGAAGAAATAAGCAAATAAGGGTTATATATAAAGGTTATTATCTATAGTCTCTGATAATAATAATTAAAATACATCGACTACTAATGTGTGCCAGCCTCTGCTATTCTGTATAGCGGCTTAATTACAACCATAATAACGTCTAGCAGGTAAAGGTCTGCAATTTATACTAGAAGCTTTGTAAGAATTATACAATTAAGCTTTGTCTATAACTATATATATGCTTAGGTAATATCCCTTAGCTAAACCATAATGCCTTCCTTTTTTAATAAAGGAGCAAGGGCAATAATAAGCCTTTAACTAGCTCTTTAAATTATTAGGGACTGCGTAAGAATAACCTCTTTCCCACGGTTGCTATAGCCTTAAATGACATATTATAACTTTTTATACATAGAGTTAGTTACCTTACCTTTAACTTCTCTTACTATCTATAAGCTAAAGAGTCTTTTGCCTCCATACCTTTACGGGTTAAATTTTACAAATTCAAACACATTCCTTACTAGCAAAGCATTAATCTCTGCTTTATTAGGGAGTTTAAAAGGTTTTCTGGGTATATTAATTTTTCCTTATATACAGAGGTTAATTATAAGTTAAAAATCAGCCTTTTCTTTCTTAGTAAGAAAAGCCTTTGCTTAAGGGTGTTTCCAGGGTCTTCCACGTCCTCTTTATAGTAGAGTTATTAGGTTATCAGGGGGGTTTTTATAATTTTTATTATCTTAAACCAGGTCTTCCTTATAAACCGGGTCTTCCTTATAAGAAGATTCTACCTCTAGCAAGGTTATATATAGTTTAATAACCATAGACTAAAACTTTATAGGGCTATAAGGCATCTTAATAATACAAGTCTCTCCTTTTATTAAGAAAAGCTTATAAGGGCTAGTCTATCTATCTTTTTTATAATAAACTCATACATTAGAATTTAAAGGAAGAGTATATATAGGTAGGGTTATTAGGCCATTATAGGTATTAAGAGCATTATGGACTTAGTGCCTTATAAGACTATATCTTGCTTTATCTATTGCTTTTTAAAGTATCTTAGCTCTTTAGGTAACTATAAAGCTTAGGGGGGAATTATTTATTATCCTTAAATAGGTTCTAAAGACTAAGAGGGTAAGAACAAGACTATTTAGACTAGCAGAGTTATTAACTGCTTTAACAGCTATTTAAAGTATCTACTCTTTTAAGAAAAAATTATTAGCTTTAGTCTTAATAATATTATATGCTTTGTGAAGAGGGGCATGATATTGCTTAAGTTTTCTAATGCTATTGTAAGCCTTAACGGGAACTTTGTTAATATTAATTAACAACAGTTAAGCCAAATGCCTGAATTCACTAGAAGCGAAATTCCTTCTAGCATTATAAACTATCCAGTCTAGGGGTCTAAGATATGTGTTAATTTAGCACTCTTTAAGGGCATTCTAGATATCTTAAGCTTTTTATTATTAGGGTCTAAGAAAGCAGGCAGCTTAAAATAATATTGCTAAATCTATAACGTGTAGGACCGGCTTCTTGTTAATTTACATGATATTAACAAGGACCTTATAGTTAAATTTAATATTGTCTTTAAAAGTGAATTTAAATCTACTTAAAGCTTTCGCGTTCATCTGGCATTAATAGCAAGCATACGTGATTTTCCCTATATTAGCCTTATTGAATTCTTTACCAGCCCTAGCAAGAAGGTTATTTAATTAGTTGATTAACAGATGACTAAATTAGCAATAAAGTTAACGGATTTCGGTTTTAAAAAGCATAAAGATAGCAGGTTCTTAAAAACTAGCTGTCTACTAAAGATATCCCTATTTCCTAATAATAGGTACTTTCTTATCTCCTTAAATTAAAAGATTCTTAAGATTATTAAGTTTAACACCTATTTTATCCATATTTATAATAAAATATAAAAACAGTATGGCACTATTAAGCATATAAAAAGGTATTATGCCAAAAATCGTTAGAAGCTTTAAAATACTAGTTAAAGTTATAGTACCGGCTCTAAAGGTGATAGTTCTTTAGTTAGAAGAATACTTAATTGTAAGGTTCTTTATAATTTTTATTAAAGCATTAACTTAGCCTTAGCCAGCAGTTGAAATTCCTAATGCTTCTATATCTAGGAGTATACTATAAAATGTATCCGCTGTATATCTTATATCCATAAGATACACGTGTTATTAAGGTTGTTTATTAGTATTATGGTTATAGGGGTTTTTAAGAAATAAGGCATGTTTAAAAGTATTATCCTGTAAGAAGTTTACGGTTAATTAGAAAAAGAGTAAGGGATTTAGTGCTTACATAAAAAATGCTATAAAGGAGAGAGTATTATAAGCCTCTTTATTATCTGGTTCCTCTTTTTTATTAGTAGTAAGGAAAGCGGCGTTTTAAGCGGCTTTTTTGTGTTTATTCTTACTACTATTATTAGTAGCAGTAAGTTAGGCCATTTTGCCTTTATAGGCCTATAGGAATGCATAGTATAAGCATTTAAAGGGTGGTTTTTGGTGTTTTCTATTATTCTACTAAGTTGCTTTTGCTTTCTTCTACTTAAAGGCAGGATAGTTAGTTGACTAGTATCCTTTTTTATAGTAGATAAAGCATTTCTTTAAGCTTGCTCTAGCTTGAGGTTTTTTATAATATATAGCTTATAAATAGCATTAGTCTGTAAACATTACTGTGTTAGTGTTTTAGTCTGTAGACCGGGCAATAAGGGCATTTAGATTATTGTTAGTAGTTATTAGTAACTAACTTGTAAAGGTTAGTGGTATATCCATTGCTAAGAGGTAATTTTAAAGATTACTAACAAATCCTTTAAAGGTTAGCACATTCCTGAATTTAGTATTATAGAAATCGTTGTCATTTTCTATTACTTGTCATACTTAATAAAGAAGAATTGTATCTTGCTTAAGAGGGTTATAAAGGCTATTAAATATCTTTGTAAGTCGGTTGAGAAGGATTTCCAGGCATTCTGACTTATTCTTTATTAGATATTCTATAATAATATAGCAAAGGCATAGATCAGCAAATTATGTTTTATAAAAGCTCTTATTTTTAGGTGTTTTAAAGTGATTCCTAATGTTCTAAGTCATCTCCTTTAATAGGATTGTCTTTGCTTTAAAGTATTTAAGGAAGTATATATAGGCTTTACCTTAAAGCATAATAGGGAAGGCTTTTAAGTAAAGTAAGGGGGAAACTCCTGCTTAAGAACATTTCTCTTTAAAATATAGTAACTTCTTATTAATAAAGTTATATACTTCTCTAGAATATTATTCTTCTTTCTAGTAAAGTCTCTTAAGAGTATTAAGGGCTTTTCGATTGCTATTAAAAAGTGTTCCGGTTAGGGTTTATAGTTCTGGTTAAGGGTCTTTAGTTAAATGAAAATCTTCGATATTATTAGAATCCTTGTTATTAGAAAATTCTAGTTATTAAGTTTCTTTTCCTTTCTTAGTTGCTTTTTCTAGTAAAGGTTTGTATTCTATATTAGGGTTAATGTTTAAGATATTAATAAGATCTTTAGAGACGTTTGATCTCGATCCTCTGGCTGTTTTAACACTATTGTTATTAAGGTAATCACAAAGGGTATACTTAAGGTTGTTATTAATTTTATTAAAAGTATCCTTTGTTTAATTTTCATAATCTTACTAGAAGTTAATAAGGAGATTGCGCCCTTTTCCTTCGTTAAGAATATAGTAGTTAATCGTATATATAATACGGTTATTGATCTGTTCTTTAGTAGCTGTATTAATATTAATGTTGTTAACTAACTTAGTCTAATTAAAGAATAGAATTAAATAGTGCTTATAAAGTTTTTAGGGAAGGGTGCTCTTTAGAAGTTCTCTTCTATAGATATCCTTTTAGAGTTATTTATTAAAATCATTTATTTTTCCTTAGCTTAAAGACATTTTAGTGTTTTAGGCTTTATGTTTAGTACTAATTAAAGCGGTTAGCGTTAGTTAATTCTCTGTAAATAACAGTAAAGATCTAGTTTTAATTATAAACAAATAACAGTTAATAATAAGGGAGAAGATCTATAAGAAATAAGTCTTCTTATAATTATAGACGATTTAACAGTTAATAATTAAAGAAATAATCCTTTGGTTAGTATAACATTAGAATTTCTTATAGTTACATAAGTAAAAGCATTTAAACGAGTCTCTTCTACATATAACCTAGTAAATCTGTAGTTATTAGTAACTACTAATTAGTATTAGTAACGCTTAGGTTATAAGTATGCTACAGCATAAATGTAGGGGGGGGGGTTTAATAATTAATTCATCTATATCTTTAAGAGGGAAAGAAGCAGGCTACAATGCGGAGGTATGGTATTATAGCCACGTTACAGCCCTAGGTTACATAACTTATAATCCAGCCAATTAGGGTGCATGCATTTTATATACGACCCATAATTCCTAGTTAATGCGGCGTATCCCTTCCA